>SDVV010009508.1:0-16673 GCA_016164225.1 Gammarus roeselii | reverse complement strand
AATATCTCGCTTCTTGAACAAACTGTTCCCGACCACCAACTCCTGCTCCATACACAGACCTATCAGGTTTTCTCCAGTCATTTCTACCGGGTACACCAAACCTTCCTATCACATTCTCCACCACTACATCTCCAACTCTCGCATTAAGGTCACCCAGTACAACTGCATTGAAATGACCTCCAAAACTCTCAATACACTCACTCAGGTCAGTCCAGAATTGCTCCCTCTCCTCTTCACTCCTCTCGCTGCCAGGTCCGTAAGCACTCACAAATGCCCATCTTTCTAAATATACTGAAGATGTATTAGTTTCAGTTTACCACAGACCTTGCAAATCTCATTTAGTAATATCAAAATCACGTGAATGAGTTTCATGCTATAAAAATACGAAGGTATGTATGTGTACAAGCTAGAGAGGTGTCCGAAAATATCGTTGTTTCGTAGGCCGCCAAAATGATTCTTGGAAAGTGGACTGGGCCTGGTGTCATTGATAATGGAAAATCATTCGCACAATACGTTGAAAATTTTACCAAAATAAAGCAAAGTTAAACATCATGCCTGACCTCTCTTATATACTATTTTTAAAAATTATGATAGTGTACATTTTTATAATTATTAACAGCATGACTCAATAAGGAATCAAGGTCCCGCATATTCATTCACTTCATTTAAGGTTTCCAGGGTAAGGTTGGGAAGAGAATATCAGCGCACCCCAGACATCCCAGAATTTTTAAAAATTGTATTCTCATGAGAGGACATATATTTTCATAACAAGAAACTATGTATTTTTTGCTACCCGAAACCTGTGTAGCGACCAAAAATGAAAAATGAAGCCTATAAAAATCCGTTCAGTGCGGGAGGCAATGTTGGTCGCTAAAACAAAGGCTGTTTTTTGACGTTCGAATACGATGCCGTCTTGATGGGCCTGCCATCACGGTCCGGCGTGGGCGCCATCATCTGCCATCCCGAGCTACCATTGCCATCAATATCGTACATGCACCACCTCAGAAAAGAAAGGAATTGTAGGGAAAACATTTTCATTCTCAGCCACCTGCCTAGTACGGCATTAGCTTGGTGGTAAACAAGATGCAAATCTCAGTTTAAGGTGATGACATGTGAGAGGAGTGATCTTTTTATAGACATTTGATCGTGGGGTCAAAGATATGGACACCCGTTTTCTAAACGCATAAGGATAGACGCGACGTATTGACAAATCTCGACTGGTCACCATGTTGTCCCAAACTGACTATTAAGGATTAGTCGAGTTGGCTAGTTTTCCGGCAAAGTTAGCCTAATGTCTAAATCAAACATTGCAGCTGCAGGGCGGCAGCCACCGTTGCTGCTCGGCTGCTGCGCCGCTGCCGCTGCTGCCGCTGTTGCCGCTGATGCCACCTTTGCTGCTCAGCTGCTGCGCCGCTGCCGCTGCTGCCGCTGCTGCCGCTGCTGCTGCTGCTGCCGCTGCTGCCGCTGCTGCCGCTGCTGCCACTGCTGCTGCTGCTGCTGCTGCTGCTGCCTCTGTTGCCGCTACTGCTATTCTTGCGGCAACAGCCTTCTGATATTTTTAAGCTTTGTGTTTAAAGAAGTTGTTCACAGCATATGAATGATCGTTCATGAAAATACGAACCTTATTTGTTAGGTTAGAAGACGATGCAGTTAAATACGCCATCATTAATGTCCACACATCCCACCGACAGCCTAGCAAGCAATGAACTCTAAATACTGCAGCAAACCAACCACAGGTAAAGAATCATCTATAATAAAATAACTTGAATCATTTACTCTTAATTCCATAAATTCAAATATTCCCTTCACGCTCTTTATGCCAAATTATTCGCAAATGTATTTCGTAATCAAAATCATTCACCTGTACGAAGTTAACGTCGATGTTCTGCATTATTTGTTTGTTAAGCACACTGCACACAATCTCAGATATATTAGAACATATCTCTGCTACTGTTATATACCCCATCTTTGATACAGTTATATACCCTATCTCTGCTATTGTGATATACCCCATCTCTGCAACTGTTATGTACCCCATCTCTGCTACTGTTATATACCCCATCTTTGCTACAGTTATATACCCTATCTCTGCTATTGTTATACATCCCATCTCTGCAACTGTTATATACCCCATCTCTGCAACTGTTATATACCCCATCTCTGCTACTGTTATATACCCCATCTCTGATACTGTTATATACCCCATCTCTGCTACTGTTATATACCCCATCTCTGCAACTGTTATATACCCCATCTCTGCTACTGTTATATACCCCATCTCTGCTACTGTTATATACCCCATTTCTGCTACTGTTATATACCCCATCTCTGCTACTGTTATATACCCCATCTCTGCAACTGTTATATACCCCATCTCTGCTACTGTTATATACCCCATCTCTGCTACTGTTATATACCCCATCTCTGCTACTGTTATATACCCCATCTCTGCTACTGTTATATACCCCATCTCTGCTACTGTTATATACCCCATCTCTGCAACTGTTATATACCCCATCTCTGCTATTGTTATATACCCCATCTCTGCTATTGTTATATACCCGATCTCTGCAGCTGTTGTATACCCCATCTCTGCAACTGTTGTATACCCCCATGAGTGTTAACAAAGGAAAAAACTTCTCGCTTTGCATTAAGTGCTTAAAGCCACGAATCCTCGGCAAATCTTCGATGCTAATTATATGCCAAACTCTTGCGCTAGGAGGCCAATAAATGATGAGAAATTAGACTGCATACATGCAATGCTAAATACGAATAGGAGACTGTGATGGGATTCAAAGCTTACGGAGACTTCCTGAAACTTCACTTGGAGGGTTTTCTCTCATTTACTGCTGACATCTATTATATTGACGAGGTGTTTAGAATCGTGGTACTATTATCCGAAACTTTAATATCAAGTAATTATAATTCCATCCACGTAATAATGTTTCGAAACATAATGAATAAATGATCGTATACCATAGAGATATTGATGTTTAATGACATATATGGGCTTTGTTTCATGGCGCCAGAAAATATAGTACTTTCCTGAAATGTTCCTCGTATTACCACATAATCGTTCAATAAATTTGACCAATTGGTTAATAGTGCAAAAAAAAATGTTTCAATCCGTTTCAACCACTAACTTTGGCTCACAGTGTTACTCAATCAGAGCGTTATCACAGCTATCTTGTAAGTAAATTATATAATTCAGGGTATTCATGAGTTTTATAGTTGATTGAAATACATGAAAGTTATTCCTGAGGGAAATATGTAAAAGTATGTTGATATGTATATTGTTTCAATATTGTAATTCATATTGTAACAGAGCACACGTTGCAGGAGTATATCGATCGAGCAGTAAGTTAGTCTGATCAATAAATGCACCGAGTAACAATAAAGGATGCAATTGAATTTCCGTGTCCATAACTGCAGGGGGAAAATGGGCCAAAAATTGTATTATTAGTCCAGAGAATTACATCGGTACGGGGATTATTAAATTTTAAGTAACAATTTGCCAGACTTTACTGAATAGAATTGACTACCAAAAAAATGTGAAACATGGATTCAAAAAGCTTGTGAAAAGTGCGCCGATTTTTTTTAGGTCCAGTACACGAGACAAATGGTACGACAATACAGTGAGTAGATAAGTGAATAATACAACAATACAGTGAGTAGATCGCCCCCTGGAAGAAATTTGGACATTCTAGATTTTAAGCTCACCAGCTCTTTGGTCGACCGGGTAGATTATCGACCTCTCTTCACAATTGACTTACGTGAGAAGCTAAAAGATATATGTTCGGGGCAGCAGGACCTCCAATGAGACAGTCTGGCCAGGTCTTCTAAATGTAAAGGCAAGTCCATACACGCCGTAGGACAATAATATTACAGGCGAGAACTGGTAAAGAAAAGCAACATCGGCTTAGCGGCAAATGAATGTGCTGAGCCCGTCCCTGACTATGAGTCGGAAAATCTGTGCTTAGACAAAATGCCTACTACTTTGAAGTAGGATAATAATAATTCCTTCAACAAAGAGATGGGCCTACTCTCAGAACAGCACATTCCTGACAAAAAGTATGACAACAGTCGGGCTAATTGTAATATTAATATTTTAGGATTTAAAATTATTTAATATCTGTCTGTTTTCGATGTCCGTTATACCATCAACACGCTTGACAAACAATATTGCATAAGGACGGAAGCATATAAAAATTACATAGCAAAATGAATATTCTGTTTATCTGTCGACAATCTAAAAATAATGTGTGGTTTTATAGGTGATGGATCTCTTTCAGCAACACCAGAACTGGAAATAAAATGCCAACGGCCTAATGATTTTCATATCATAAAATTGAAATTCACCTCTGTATCGATAGCACAAATCCTTTACAAAAAAAAGGTTGACAAGCTTTGAAAATATCCTTTTCTCAAAAAATTTCTTCCGATTAAAAAGTCAATGATTCACAATTCCTCAGAGTATCTCCATTATATTTCAGTACGCATAACGCCTCGATATAACAGGTTCACGTCTCGTATTTAAGACGCTAAAAGCAACGCCTAGCAAATCGTGCGTAAAGCATTCGAATGTTTTGACCGTAACACAGACGATGCTGTTTAAGAACTGCCAATGGTAGACGAGCAATACGGCAATTGTTATTGAGCAACATAAATGATTTGAGCTTGCAGGATCCTTGATGTTAATGGGAACACTCACAATTATCAAGAAAAGTGGTTCAAGGCAGCTCAATAAGGACACCCATAGTCTGCTCATAACGTGGCGAGAGCAGCGCAAATGCGCAGCCTCATTCCAGCATAAGCCTTGTTTAGCATTCGCATTCATCGTCAGGCAAGACGAGCCTGGAATAATTTACCCTCACAAAGCCTATTGTTCGTCTTGCTTGAAACGCATCCGCTGAGGCCTTCTAGCAATTTTAAATTGCCATCAGTCGTGTGAAGGTTAACGCAGTGAGTAGAATACGTCATTAGGTTTCGCTAGACATGACGCAGCAGAATTGGTTCGACATTTCCAACCAACAGCAGCTCTTGTCGCAGAGCGCAGGTGTACTGACCCATGATAATCAATGATTTAAACTGTTCTTCTAGGAGCAAAATTGTCGAGCATTTATACCAACATTTTTGCTCAAGAAAGTGATGCTTGCAGAAGTAAGCATACGCACTTCACTTATTACACACAATTTGCTCGCTCAAGCATCTAACGAAGTTAAGTTCCTTTAATCGTTAAGCCGACAAAACTGGGTAATGTTGAGAAGATATGAGAACACGCTCCATAACTGAATCTTCTCGAATTCCCTTTTCGGGATCAACGAGGATTACACAACGCATATAAACTTGACTCCTGGAATGGGAATCACTGCCTCAGCTACTGAGATTTGGTGGTTAGGGCAACGGCGGACAAGAGACGGGAACGTGCATCTCATTAGCTTTGTATGAAAAATTCTGAGATTAAAAGTATAACATAGAAAGACACTTATCTCAGTGATGTCTTGTTGCTAGTATTGCAAGAGGTAGACTGTGAGCACAAAAACTGTGACACCGCAGACTCTGACGAAAAAGGAAAACACTTATGTTGGTGGTAGAGGGCATGGCAGTGACCGAAGGTTACTCTTCGGGACTCTTTCAGGACAATGTATGACCTCAACAGTCAATATATGACCTTAGCAGTCTATATTTGACCTTAGCAGTCAATTTATGACCTTTGCAGTCAATCACTCATAATATTTATTACAAGCAGCAGTCAACAAACAAAACTATGCATTAATTTATTCAATCTAATCCAAGAACTCTTACACTACAAATTATTTTCCATAATACTTCGATTCATTTCAGTAGAATCCATTTGACGAATCCTGCATGGCCGAAAAGCAAAGACACAGCACAAAGAACGTTTATTTATTTCATTATTTTTCGCGTCCAAGCTTATTAATGAGAAGAAATACAAAATTAATTATGTGTTGGCACACGACCAAACTCTACCGTTGGGAGATCCTAGTATTTGTTTGCATCCTTTGGAACTACGCTCGGTCTATCTACTGGTCTGATCCAGTCTGCGACTCTGAGCAGCTTTCGGTGCAAACGGTTCCATGCTACTCTAGCCACCACCTGCGCTCGGTCTGCCAACAGGTCTGCTCCAGTTTGCCACTCGGAGTAGCTTACAACGCAAACAGCTTCATTTTACAGTAACCACCACCACCGCTTGGTCAATCCACTGGTCTGAACCAGTCTGCGACTCGGAGCAGCTTCCAGCACAAACAGTTCATGCTACAATAGCCACCACCAGCACTCGGACTATCCACTGGCCGGATCCAGCCTGAGACTGAGAACAGCTTCCAGCGAATAAGGCTCCACTCAATGTACTATAGCAATCTCCGGCTCTCGGTCTATCCACTGGCCGGATCCAGCCTGAGACTGAGAACAGCTTCCAGCGAATAAGGCTCCACTCAATGTACTACAGCAATCTCCGGCTCTCGGTCTAGCCACTGTTCGATCCAGTTCACGTCTCCAGGGACCCTAGTAATGTTTATTCAATTCCTCCCCTGAGCCGGAAGCGTGTTGAAACGTTCAAAAATATATGCCTGTTCCTGTCTTTTCTAAGATTTCTTCATACGTAATATGTGTTGGATATCAGGCTGCCCAAGGTAATAAAATTTGTTATCACAAAAAATTTATTTATTGTGGTTTAATAATAAATTTCCATAAGCACACTATGAAACACAGTGGATGAAAATCATCAAACTTTCACACTCATTCACATTCATTGATTATGTTTACGTTTCTCACGGCTTTCAAACTTAATCAGGTATACTAAATGTTTCAATGTATTAATCTGCTCATTTTATGAGGAATCGCTCGATTACTTCTATGTAAATAAATGATTGTCCGATAGGCATCCGACAGGCATCATGGCAAAAACTTAGATGAAATGTAAAGACTCATTTGCTGCATTCTATGAGTAAACATTTTGGAGCCCTTACAGAAACTATTTATGAAGGTAAATCGAAGATCTTTCCTCATTAAACCGAAACAAAAAGCAATCGAACGGCATCGTAAATAATGCAATTACCATTTTAATGTTTTCTTTGAGCCATATCCGCCCACGGCGAGACGTAAACTTGTATTGTTGGTAGCAGAATTGTTTCAGACAGTATGGTATTGATGAATGCACATAATATTATTCAATTTACAATTTATACTTGCACATACATTATTTCTTTGAGTTAACTTGATAGGAAGAAAATGTTTTTCAGTATAATTTCACTTTCACTTTTGTTGCTAACCTAATTCATTGAAATTACTTACCGTGAACAATATAATACAATCACTTTGAATGTACAGTAGTTGAATTTAGAAGAAAAAAATATAGAACAGGTTAATGTACTACTTCAATATGTAAGTTCATTTAATTGTTTGCTGACTGGTCAAATGGATGTATCAGATAATATAGAAAAAAATACAATAAAATATAATGATTTTCAGTTTCATCGGTGTGCACCCAATCCAATTATTCGGTGCCCTAAAAACTAAATTAAATATACATAAAATAAAATGACTGATCTAGACCTTATATACTAAATTGTTCTCGATGATTGACAAATAACATTATTCGGCACGTGGATAGACTTATTTGCCACTCCAAACTGGGTGGGGCTGCTAGTGCAGAACAAGACTCCTGTTCGCGTGTTAATGTAGTCAGATGTAATTGTATATACCAAGTCTTGCACTTCTCGTCCCACCCCCACAAGCCGTGTCTCCCGCAGGGTTGCTGAGCTGCTGGCTAATGCAAGGTGTCCTCTACAGCCAACAGTGTGGATATTGAAAGGGCCGGTGCCGGTACATGCTCTTCAATGTCGAGATATTGCCGAGATATTTTATTTTTATTGGAATGGGCTGGGAAACAGAAGACGGTGACAGTCGCGTGTCAAGAGCCCGTCGAGGCCAGAAAAAAATGACCGTTAGGGCGATTGACGAGCAGCGTCCAGCCTGCGTTGTGGCGATACTGACGACGGGTTTCTCCTCAACAGTGGGTTTCATAGTGTCCTAAGGCGGTGACTTTGTATAGAAGAGGAGCACCACCGAAATACCCATACATGGTTGCAATAACGACAAAGGCAATTTCGGTGCATTGTAGGGTAGCTTTTCCACATGATAGCGCAGTTCGAATTATGTAATTCGTTGCATAGTTTTTGATGAGAGACATTCTCTCTGGAGAATAAAGCAATGACAGAGTCATATTGTTTGCATACATATAATAGGTTAAATAGCTGACCTTCGAAGATCAAGAGTTTAAAATTTGTTTTTTTGTGAATAGCTCAGACAGAAACAGATTTGGTTCATCAAACTAATCACGTTCGGTTGAAATGTTTTCCAGCGGCGTGCAGGTTTAAACATGCACAGAAGTTGGGAAACCACAATATGGGGAATATTTCTCAAACATATGTGTACTATTTATTTAATTGAAAATTCAAGTTCTGGACCAGAATTTTTGAAATACTCTTCAAACTTGGGTAGGATGTTTCGTGTTAACAGACTTTACTGAGGCGTTGTTTCAGGACTTCCCGAACATACCTATTGCTTTCTGGAAGCTAGGTCAACGGACACACTAAATGACCCCCAGAGGCCCAGACACCTCGAGTCCGCTGAACATGTGGACCTCGAGACTAGACTATCGCTAGAGGGATCACCCCTACCTTCTCCCATAGCATGTCCTCATAGGAAGGCATATAAGAGACCAACACATAAAAGAAGATAGTGAACCGAGTGTGAAAGGAACAGAGAGGGAACTGCTCAAGCACCATCGATACTCTCTGCAATACGATATTAAAGAAAACAGTGGTGAGCATATACCACTGAATATTCAGTGTACATGGATAATTATGCTTCCAGTACAGAACAACTTCCAGAATTGAGAGGGATAAAATGGGCGTAGAAAATATATAGCCAAATATATGATTCTAGACTTATTAATATAAGCATTATCACATAATTCATTCAGCCAATGCTCTGAAAATAACTGACACTTGTGTACCTATAGATACTGTTTTAGAGCCACACATTAACCTGTCGGTAATTTTCCAAATATTACATACTTCCATGGTCAGTCCCTGCTTGATAAGCCGTATTAAATACCAGAAATGAACGCATGGCTTCTTGCTTGCTACATCAGTCTTCTAATGGAACCTGCCAGCATACCGAGCCAAATTGCAGCAATAACGAACCAATTCAATTCTATGGCCGAAAGTTATGAGGGCATCGCGATTGTGCACGACTGTCTGTTTTTCCAATCGAAGTCGGTAAGAGAGCATGAATACAGCAATGCCCGTAATATTGATAGCATCAGAAAAATATAGGATCATACACAGAACTAATTCTATTCTCTATACATCCAGTAATTTATTGACAAGTCAACGCCATGATTTAAATAATGATAAGCTTATTCACGTATCGCAGAGGGATAGGTGCCACTTTGTAGAGCTTAAGTGCACACCACCAGAGCCACAAATGTTGTTAATACTTATGAGAGTTATTCGATACGCTACGAGCTAAATCAAAATTGATTCTGTTGGTTCCATTGAGGTCGCTGCAAAAAAACTATCAGTAATTTATCGTCATTCCAATGTGTTTCTTCTCGCCTACTAAATGTCGTCATTGAATCTGTGCTGATTTGTATGGGTGGCCCGCCATCTTTGCTGGTGCAATGCTGGTGCGAGGTGCGTCAATTAAGTGAGAAAGAATCGGCTTTTAGGGCGGTAGCGACGAACAAAATGACTTAGAGTGCGCCCTGCAAGGGTTCCATTAGCGTGGTTTATCCGTGTCAAATGGACGAATTAATTTAGAAACTTGTCAGGTATTCCGTGGAGATGAAAATTAAAAAAATGGAAGGCTGGTCTCTATATGAATAAGATAAGTAGACGTTATTGTGGGGTAAAACAAGCAGAAAACAGTTGATGTGGGTGAGATATGATTGCAGATTATGTGATACTATTATGCTTTCCATTTCTTTTCGAAATGACAACAAAAATATTCTGGTTTTTGTTTTTGTCATAGACAATGATTTCTTGATAGAGTAATTTTTTCATGTTCAACACTACCTTCCAATTAATATTTAGGAATCTGACAATTTTTTCACAGTTTAAAATGAAACAATAATTATATCTTCAAAACAACTAATCCCTAAATTTTCGTATAAATTTTAAACAAATTCCATTGACAAAAATTTTAAAAGAAGGATGCTGCTAAAGTCAAACCATACGATCTCTTTTAGACGTATCGAGGAGGCTTACTCAAAATTTTCATCAACTGGCATTACATGAACCTGTAGCTGAATGAGTTACGGGCTCGTCTCGATCTTAATTAGCTGTCATCTATGATAAAAGACGTAATGTCAGACAGTATTTTCTACTCGGCGTTTCAGTTCACCCGTTCCATATTTTTCAGATACTTTCAATGATTTCCCTACTAGATCATATCTTTATTTCCAAGATAATTAAAATTATAGTAGGTGTTACAACTAGGTGTTGCTGGATAAATATAACATGCAAATAAACACACTTCAGGGAAGGGGAACTCTCATACGGAGGAAAGTATTTTTACACAACAGTATATGAATGGAAATGACCACCCTGAAGGTGTGCACTCTAACAAATTTAAATCTCTTCTAAGCGTCCCCCCATGCTGTTAGGACGCAAAATGCGTTGCCTCACTGCACGGCTAAGCCCAACCGTGGCTGGAACCACAGATTCCGGTGAAACTCCAGTTACCTCCACCAATCTACGCCTGATCTCCCTCACAATCCGCGCAGCTAACACGACACACACACCCGTCATTTTCAAACCTAAGGGCTCAAATTGGAACTGCAGCATCAAGGTACCATACTACCTGCGCTTACGTATTTCTGACTCTGTAGCTACGGGACATGCTCAAATATCAGAACCTATCAAAGGCGCCTCGTCATTCGAGTCCACCAAATTGTCATCCACGCACAAACTTTTTCCATTTTTGAAAGGGTAAATTGTGATGCTATTAGTCTACTTGCTATTACCCCTATCCAAACCCAGAGGTTCCAGCACCGATGGAACCTCGCTCTTTGCAAATGTATTCATATGATGTCGTTCAACGCCGAGTGCCTGTGGAAAGCCACCTTCACAATACCTGCATGGAAGTTCATCAAGTCTCAATTACTCCATTCTCTGACAGCAGCGACTAAGCTGATGTTGTCAGATTTCCAACCCCACCCTCAAAGCAACAGCAATGCGTAGCGTCTCTGGATCCAATTGAATTGCAAATATGGTACAGGAACTGCGTGTAGCGAAAGGCACTCTCTCTGTTCGAGGCAGCCAGGAGGCGTGCTCCCACAGTCTGATCCGCAGTAGCAAGCATCACTAAAGACAAATTTCGTGCTCTCTGTTCCCTTGTCCGGTCCCTCCAAGTCAAAGGGATGGCCACCTCTCACCCGCTGCATCTCAATGACATCCTGCAACTCCTTCGTGTCAGCCACGTTGTTCACAACGAAGAGGACGGCTTCGACTAAGTGGTTCAGGGAATGCATGAACTAGATGAAGCTGGAAGGGCAATATCTCCGGCTGTCTTAGCCTGACACCTCCATGACTAACTAGTAAACTAGTTTGGTTCCAATGACCTGTCATCAAGTGGGACATCAGGCATCCTGGTAAAGGCATCCCTTACTACCAAATCAAAGTGTTTCAGACATCCACGCTGTTGCTAGGCTGGTGAAGATTATAGAACATTGTTCAATTTAAAAATATAACAAACTTTTCAAATTAACAAAAGCTTGATAGCTGTCGATCACCTCCAAACGCCTCCAAACGTTTCAAGTCCCTCCGCTGGTTTCCAGAGCATCAGGTATACATACCCACTTCAGAAAGTGATGCTCCCAGCAGAGTACACTGGCTAATCAGAACAACTCAGATATCCGGTAGCACCAATCTAAAGCATCTTCCTGTATGATTCCACACACTCACACTCTCTATTATTAATTTCCAGTCCAATCGCTGGCAACTGATTAAACAAGCGTTGCGCGTCACGCAATACATTTTCTGGTGCGTACACTAGGCTGGCATCATCAAGGTACTAGACATTGAAATCAGATTGAAAAGTTTGTTTACGTTCGTCTACTCCTAAAGAGAACAGCGCTGTCCAAATTGGTCACCTTGTTGTGAAGACCAGTGAAAGATTTCAAAACTTCTTCACCGTATTGTAATGCTTTGATTGCGAATAAGCTTGCCAAAGCCCCCTTCAAATGCGTCTTGGG
Organism: Gammarus roeselii; assembly: GCA_016164225.1. Taxonomy (NCBI): domain Eukaryota; kingdom Metazoa; phylum Arthropoda; class Malacostraca; order Amphipoda; family Gammaridae; genus Gammarus; species Gammarus roeselii. The sequence continues at coordinate 4,390 of SDVV010009508.1, read as the reverse complement.
CGCGATTCCCAGCAGCTGTCAGAAAAGTCTATCTGCTGATACTGTTGAAAGGGTTGCGCAGGTCAATTTTAAGAAGGCCTCTTGAATGCGCCCTGGCGACATATGCAGCTGCCTCACACCCTACTTTGGTTGAGAAGCCTAACTGTATGGGGTGAAGCTCTTGGCCGAGTCAAACGAGAATGATTTGACTCCCGTTGTTGGAGGAAGCCTCCTCAGGCGGGTGACACCGTCCTTCTTCACCAGAGCGCTAATAGAAGCTTCGAAGAAGGTGGTAATAATGAAGTCAGACACCTCACTTCGCAGTAACATTTTATTGAGTGCTACCAACCACGACCACGAACGGGTGTCCACTTCCTCCTACTCCTGCCCTAACGCCGACCATCCAGCCCCCTCGCAGAGCCGGGTGGAAATGTGGATATAGACATCCGACATCGTCCTGAGTGGTAACTATGATGCCCGCATGGTCATCAGCCGGGGAATCTGGTTAAACTATATTCTCCAGAACCGGTGGCTGCTGCTATTGATGGGAGTTTGTCGTAGCCTCATTCACACAAGTGAAATGACTAGCTTCATCGAGTGGCAACGACAGTTTAATCTTGATTTTTTAAATAAATAAACTTGGTAGATAATCAAGAAATGGGTTCATTTACTTTAGTTGAAATCGTGACTTAACTAAAATGCAATGGAGACTTTGATCGAAAAATTATTTTTTCGAGCATGTTTTTCAGCTGGAAAAAAAATTCTTCCATCGTAGAATGACGAACAGTTTTCTTCCTTTTAAAATGATGGGATGACGCAATAAAACAAATCTACTAATGTATGAAAGTTCTCGAAAAGTTCAGCAGAGAAAACATTTTGGGTCATGAGTATCTTCTTTCAATATGACTATCAGTGATAAAATCTTCACAGTGAAATTTTTATTATTCATAACCCATCAAATTATGTCAATATTTCGGCATGATATTTCGTGCCGCTGTGATGGAGGTAATTCAACATATTAGTCACCATTTCCATTTTTCTTTCAAACCTATAAAAGAAAAATGTTGTGATAGGTTTATAATGTCATATCCCGGCATGGGGCAGGTCATGTGATTTATAATTTTGAAAGCTTCTTATAGTCTAAATTATGTTGATTGGGGAAAGAACGTGACTCGATGAGGAAACGTGGAAATAAAAACCCAACATCACAGATTTTTTATCGAGAACGCGGGTATCTTTATGAAGTAAAAACAGTAAATATTCTTTATCTACACGGCCCCTTTCATTGTTATACGGGGCAGTTGTGAGAGAATTCATACAGCTACATACAGTACATGCTTCAACAAAAAATAGATCGCGCAAAATTTTTTGTCTACTTGTGTATTCCACATAGTAGCGTCCTATTTGATGATACAAGGATCAACCTGGTGATGAATCAAGTTAACAAAACGGATTCGGATGAATCGAATCAAACGCCCAATATAACGGATATGAATTAATTTTGAATCATCATTGTATCATCCAATAATGTTGCCAAGTCTACTTCCGAAACGATTCCTTCCACTCTAATGAATTAGTTATCCATTAATATCATTGCACATCAAAATTGCAAATTTCTCTGTATATCACTAGCTATTGGCATTTCAGGCTGTATTGATATGGGGCTAATAAAACCCTGCTTAAGATCGTCCATCTGTCAGTTTGTCAATAAATCATTCCCTCCTTCATGCCTACATTGAACTTGCTAAAACGTCATTAATTCTAAATGATTTTTGTTTATCCAAAATCGATCTCCAGACAAAACTATTTTGCAGAACTTCTTTCACGCACTTTGCTAGAGAGAGATTTATCGAGCTAAGGTTTCGCCCGAACATTCAACGCATGAGTTCCAACACCTGATTGCTTCAAGTAAAGAGTGGCTCAAAACGCAATACGTCATCTGCTTTTTTTCAAACTCTGAATTTTGAAATTTCCAGGTCTTACTTACTCTTTACACCTGCATTTCAAAATGATAAAGAATGGATATCGACGCCTTAAGTTTCACATAAATGAGCAGCGAGATAGTGTTGTAATTTAGGATTCGTATTTCCAAAGTTATTTTTTCTGATATCATCGATCAAATTGAAGAAGTGCAACATAGGCAGAAAAACACGTCAGCCCTGTCGGAGATTTACATGTTTCAAAATTGAGATATAATCATTGCTCTATTTTAACTCATCCACGGCCACCATTTCTGAATTCGAAATAGTTTTCATTAATTTATTTGTGTGGTTAAGTATACCATTATATGGGACAAAACAAAGCCAAACACTCATGATTGCGCTCTGGTTTCGAGTAGCTGCACCAACGTATTAGATTAAATTAACAAATCGCAAATGAAATGTATTGATAACATTATCAACGATCAATATTTTTATGAACTATAAATCTAAATACCAGTTCCGAATATGTTGACACAATCAATTTATACATTGGCGGTTGATTTGCATTACATTGCAACATTCACAAAACATTGGCCATCCCAACATGAATCATCGTCTACATTTATTTTCATTGACTTGTATATTTGTGTATGGTGCCTATTACTGACAAGCATGATTCTTCATCGAACACGCTGAAGTGCATCGCTGACATCACCGACTGGGAAAAATATTGTCATCCCGTAACTATAGGAAAACATTTGTGCATGGGCTCTTGTGGATCTTAGGGCACCGATTTTCAGTCATCCCTCAGCATTGATCCGGCGTCATCAACTGACGCCTGGACGAACATCAACACAGCTAGCATAACTTGCGTTCCTTGTTTGAAAATCATACAAGAGTGGCGGCAGAATACAGAAAGTTAGCAAAGAAAAGACACCGCTCGTTTCCGTCAGGCATTCATTCGAACAAGCTCTCGTCAGGTCCAGAGTGGCGAAATCTGTGTCGTTCTGTTCTGGAAAAAGTGTGAACGTGATAGCCTCGAAAATGCCTTGAGACTAAGAAACTTGTAAACGTAAGATAAAACTTCAATTTTTCGCTCAGTCTACGCATTTCGTGATATGTTTTCAAACATTATAATAAAAAAATCTTTCTTTTACAAGAAAGTACATTCATTTTAATACTACTACTATACAAATACAACTATGACGACTACTGCTGCGAGGACTACATCTACGAGAACTACAACTGCGATGACTACCACTACGACGACTACTCCTACTACAACGACTACTGCTACTACGATGATTTCCTCAATGACGACTACTACTACGACCACTACAACTACGACTACTTCTACAACGACGACTTCTACCGCGACGTCTTCTACAACGACAACTTCTAGAACGACGACTTCAACTTCGATGACTTCTACGACGACGACTTCTACGTCGACTTCCACGCAACCACAAAAACATGATGCAACAATTCACAAACAGGAAAAAAGTGAAGGAGATGTAATGGATTTGATTTAAGAATAATCTCTATGGGTGATAATACCGGTCCCTGCCGTTCAAAGATATGCATGTAAAGGTATACCTGTATCATTTATACCTCAGCAATTAAAATCTAATGGTTGCTGCAGAGCCTATACTATGGAAGTTGCGACCGTTTCCCTGGCTTACTGATGGAAAAGCATAGTATGTGAGACTATACAGACAACCATATATTAATTTATTATAAGATTATTGGTCTGAACGACCACCATTTTGGTGTCCCGTGGACATTGTCAAAATTTTTAGCCTTGGCCTCTTACTGAATGCTAACATTAGCTGGTGCCGTCATGAACGACTTCAACACGGCACCAGATGCAGAAATGAACACCATGACGGTCAGGAATTGATATGCCACGACTTGCACAACAACAAAAACTGGTTCCATAGCAGTGACCTATGATTTTCGATGCCATCACGAAGTCCATGAATACTTACTCTTAATCTGCATTCAAAATGGTCTTGCATAGTACTGGAAACTATTTAGTCCTTTATCACCTCAACGACCAATATGGTGTGTAGCGTAGGAACAAAAACAATTGATTGCGGTCGCAGACAACGGGGAACTAGATATTAAATAAAAGTTGAAATGAGTGTACTTCATTAACAAATAAGGATATGATGCGCTTATACATAACTTGTTCCATACAAAACTATCTAGATAATTTTGAAAGTTTATTTCAGTCCACGAAGTTTATTTTTATCTGTCATAATCTATATAGTTTGATATTAAAAAGAAATCGCAATTAAAAAATCTTAAATTGCAGCTTGATACCGCGACGAAATGTTTTAATTTAATACACGTGCTAGTTCAATGTATTTTGACATTATACATAAATTTCATTATTCCTGCAATGCTGAAAAGGTGCAAAGAATGCCTAGTTGCCATACTTCATTATTCCTGCAATGCTGAAAAGGGGCAAAGAATGCCTAGTTGCC
>SDVV010009507.1:0-16673 GCA_016164225.1 Gammarus roeselii | reverse complement strand
TCTCAGCACCCAATGATGTATCAAGGCTGAACTCGTGTAGCTACTAGACCATTAGGGCATAGTTGCCTGCCCACCCTTCATTCATTGCAAATATTTCTTTATTTAAAGATATTTGAGAGACCATTAGACTGTGGCAACTGTTGTAACCCTGTGGGAAGATCTGCATTCCGGCAGGATGAACACCACCTCTCAGAGTTTAACCGCTCTAGTAGTTTCCAATGAGTATCAATCTTGAAACGACTGTCTCAGGTATTGATTTATTCTTATTTTACTGCTTGATCGTGGCTGTTTCATCATCATTGCCCATAAATCGCCGTTTAAGCGTCGTCCGTCTATTCTGTTATTGGGTGGCAGATAGTTTACGTGACCCGCAACCCCAGGGATACCGCCGTCTCGTACTACCACTTCGTACGCCTTCTCACCACCACCGGCTTCATTGGTACTTTCGATGATTTCATAGACGACTTTTTGGATAATAAAGGTAAGTGAAAATGGGTTGCAAGGCACTTGCATGTGTTATTTTTTTTAATGTGATTGTATAAGTAGTATCCAAAAATATATTTATTGGTAATCAATGTTAAATAACTTTATCGTTTTATGTCTAGTATTTTTGTACCGATTCACACTCTAACCAAATAAGTTGTCATACTCACCGTATCAGTTGTCATATTCACCATATCAGTTGTCACACTCACCGTCCTCAGCATATGAAATATTTGTTGTTATATTAACATTTATTGTTATCATTGAACATTATAATCTACCTAATGCGACTGACCAACGTAACAAATGGACTTAACACATTTTTTTCTTCTTATATGAAAACTTGTTCTCGTATTTTCTCCATTGTAGTCATGTTCATTATCTGAACAAACCAATCGCGTTTGTGTGCCCTTCATGGAAAAAAATGTTTTAATGCAAGTTGTGATGCTTTCATTTTCATCACGCTACAAATAGAGGCCGCCGTGGCCGAGTGGTTAGCGTATCCGACTGCAGTGTCAGCCTCTGGTGCTGCATGTCGCGAGTTCGAGCCTCGGCAGGGACACGGCGGTCTTGTGGCGGGGAGATTGGGCGCCTCCCCCCTCTGTGTCTGCCTAACTTAGTTACCCCCCCTAACTAGGGGGAAACGGCTGTATGTCTATACGTCTATACAAATCTTGCCACTTGGTAGTCGTAAGAGGCGACTAACAAGGGCGGGGCGAGAGGACTAGGGATCCCCTCCTCAGTAAATTTTTTCTAACAGACGGCAAGACGAGCGGGGGAAGGAGAGGCTCAAGCCTCTCCGAACCCTATTGTTAGGGTCGCTAAATGTGCGTGGCTGTAGTACGAATGGAGCAAAGAGGCGAGAAATTGGTGAGATGTTTGTGAGGAGGAAGTTAGATGTGTTGGCGCTGAGTGAGACGAAGTTGAAGGGTAAGGACGAGTGAACTTGGAGTGGTAAGTGGAAGAAAGTCAGGCGTGGATGAAGGCTGGGCACGGGAAGGTGTGGTGTTGTTATTGAGTGATCGACTTACTAGTAGCGTTACTGAGTGGAAAGAGGTGTTCTCAAGATTGATGTGGGTAGAAGTAAAGTTTGGCGGAGAAAACTGAGTATTTGAGAGTGTGTACGGACCTAGCAGCCAGAGGAGTGAGGAGGAGAGGGAGCAATTTTGCACTGACCTGAGCGAGTGTATTGAGAGTTTTCAAAGTCAATTCAATGTGGTTGTACTGTGCGACCTTAATGCGAGAGTGGGAGATATAGCAGTGGATAATGTGATAGGGAGGTATGGCGTTCTTGGTAGGAATTACAGTGGAGAAAACCTCATAGGTTTATGCATGGAGCGGGAACTGGTCATCGGAAACTGCTTGTTCAAAAAGCAAGATCATAGGTTTATTGCATGGAGCAGGAGCTGGTTGTCGGAAACTGCTTGTTCAAGAAGCGAGATATCCACAAGTACACATGGGTAAGGATGGCCCAATGTGCAGTGGTGAAGAGAGCGCTGATGGATTTTGTGCTGATTTCGAGGAGAGCGGTGGGGAGGCAGTTGGATGTGCGGGTGTTGAGAGGAGAGGGTGAAGGAGTCTGACCATCTGCTGGTGGAAGGAAGATTAGGAGTGGAGCATAGGTGGGAGGGAAACAAAAGAGTGGAAGGAGGAAGAGACACAGTGAAAGTGAGCAAGCTAAATGAGAAAAGCAGAGCGGAGGAGTTCCAGCGGGCGATGAGGGAGGAATTTGACAACTTGAGAGGTCAGGACATGCAAGATGTGGAGGAAGAATGGGAGACGTTCAGAGATGCCTTGTTGAGGTGTTCGAGAAATGTGTGTGTGTTATGCAACATGTGGACGGGTGCAGACGGAAGGGCTGCGAGTGGTGGAACGAGGAGGTCAAACTGACGGTGGCGCAGAAGAGATGAGCTTTTGAGGAGTGGTTGCAGGCGAAGTCGGTGGTGGCCTATGACAACTATCAGGAGAAGAGGAAGGGGGTAAAGCGAGTGGTGAGGAGAGCCAAAAGAATCGCTGACGCCAGGTGGGGCAGACAGTTGTGCCAGAATTTTGAGGAGAATAAAAAAGTGTGAGAAATGGAGAGAACGGAAAGGAGGAGACTGCAAAAGATGAAACAGGGCAGTTGTTGACGGAGAGTGGTTGTGTACGGAAAAGGCGGGTCGAGTATTTTGATGAATTGTTGAATGTCGAGGATGACAGAGAGGCTGACATTGTTGCTGTGGGTGGTGGTGCGCGAATGCCGGTTTTTGGAGAGAGACTAGCTGTGGACATTACTAGGGAAATGTACTGGAGGCGGCTGAGGTGACAAAACCAGGGAAAGCCCCGGGTTTGGATGACATTGCGAATGAGTGTCTGAAAAAGGGTGGAATAACGATTGTCGAATGGTTGGTGAGGCTATTGAACCATTTGTTTTGCGGCTGGCGTGGTACCGATTGAATGGCGCACTTCCTGCATAATCCCGCAGTTTAAGGGCAAAGGATATAAAAATTAATGCTGCATCTCATGAAGTATCAGTTTGTTGTGAGTGGTCGGTAAGTTGTATGGGAGAGTGCTGATCAAAAGGATTAGAGAATCTACGGATTGCGCAATAGGAAAGGAACAGTGTAGCTTTAAGAGTGGTAGAGGGTGTGCAGATCTGATTTTTGCAGTGAGGCAGGTGTGTGAGAAGCACCTTGCTAAGGAAAGGATGTATTCCGGGCCTTCATGGATCTGAAAAAGGCAAACGACGGGATTGACAGGGAAGCGCTGTAGAGGGTGTTGCGTTTGTATGGAGTGGACAGAAATCTGTTAAAAGCGGTGCAGAGTTTCTATGTTGGCAGCCGAGCATGTCAGAGTGGGAAGAGGGGTGAGTGATGGGTTCACAGTGAAAGTGGGTCTGAGACGAGGCTGCGTGATGTCTCCCTGGCTGTTCAATCGCTATATGGATGGAGTAGTCAGGGAGGTGAACGCGAGTGTGCTGGGTCGATGCTTGGAGCTGTTCATAGCGAGTGGGTGGAGTTGGCAGTTATGCCAGTTGCTGTTTGCGGATGATACGGTGCTAGCGGCGGATTCAGAGGAGAAGCTATGTAGGCTTGTGTCTTAGTTGGGTCGAGTGTGTGAGTGGAGGAAGCTTCGAGTAAACGTGGGTAAAAGTAAAGTAATGAGATGCTCGAGGACTGTCGATGCGAGCAGAATTAGTGTCCTCCTAAACGGAGAGTTGTTGGAAGAAGTTCAGTGTTTTAAGGATCTGGGCTGCCATGTGGAGGAGACTGAGCTGGTGGAAACTGAGGTGAAGTCGCGAGTGAAGGAGGCATGTAAGGTGTTGGGTGCGCTGAAGAGCGTAATGAGCTGCAAACGTTTACAAGTGTTTACTAGAGTAGGAAGACAACAACAGACCTATTGGCCCAAAATAGGTTGCCTTTAGATAGCAAGAGGATTAGTTCTGAAGTAGAACGTCTAAGAGAGTTTCGTGTGCTATTTCTGTATTTTTTTCATAACAACAGCAAAGGAACGGTTTAGCTATTTATCGGCAATTTATGTAGAACCTATCGAGCTGCGACTCGAAGCGTTTAGATTGTTTTATTGTTTACAACCTCCGCTCGAAGTTTGTTCCATTCTTCGACAACTCTATACGTGAAGAAATTGCGCGTGATGTCTAATGTGAAACGTTTTTCCAACGATTTTGTATCCATTTTTCCTAGTCACTCAGTTTGTATCTAGAGTGAAGAGGCTCGCTCGGTCGACGTTTTCCTTACCCTTCATAATCTTTCACACTTCTATCATGTCGCCGCTGACTCGACGTTTCTCTAGCGAATACAGATTGAGTTCACGATTTATTCCGCAGCGAGGGGATGAGTTTGGTAGCTCTACGTTGAACCTTCTCTAGGTTAATAACGTATTTTCTAAGGAATGGAGACCAGAATTGAACGGCATACTCGAGATGCGGTCTAACAAATGCATTAAATAACTTGAGCATACTGTGTTGGTTTTTGTACGAGATAGTGCGGGATATCATACCTAGTATTTTGTTGCCTTTCTTGGCAGCATCGTTACATTGCTTGTTGCTTTTTAAGTCGTTATTAATGATGGCACCTGAATCTCTCTCTTGGGTGACAGGAATGAGTTTCTTTCGAGACATTGAATATTCGTGTTTGGGGTTATGAGAACCTATGTGCACAACTTTGCATTTGTTTACATTAAATTTCATTTGCCACTTTTCTAACCAATCGACAATTTTGGTCAAGTCTAGTTGGATCTGCTGACACTCTAGTTCAGTTTGCACTTTTCCTCTGTTCTTAGTATCGTCTGCAAACTTGCTAATGTTTGAGCACGTTGCTATCGAGATCGTTGATGAATATTATAAAGAAAACTGGCCCTAACACAAATCCTTGAGGCTTGGGGATGGAAGCAAAGAGAGGGCTGTATGAGGGTGTCGTTGTCCCAACTGTGCTGTACGGAGCTGAGACTTGGGGGGGGGGGGGAGAGCAGAGGAGAGAAGAAGGTTGAATGTTTTGGAGATGAAATGTTTGAGGAGCATAACTAGAGTGTCGCTGAGAGACAGGTTCGCTAACGACCTGGTTTGAATCAGAACGAGGATAGTGAAGAAGTCAGAGAACTGAGTTGATTCGCGTGTTCTGAGATGGTTCGGACACATATAGAGGATGGATGAAGAGAGACTGGTGTAAAGGATGTGGAACAGTAAGACGAGTGGACGTTGGCCTAGAGGGAGACCGAAGCTTGGGTGGATGGATGGTGCGAAGCAGGCGTTTGGAAGGAGAGACGTGAGTGTGGAGGTAGCGAGAGAGCGTGCACTGGATAGGCGTGAGTAGAGAACTATTGTAAACGGATGAGTATTGGAGCTGCCCTGATGTGCTTCTCCGCCCTAGGCCTATCGTTTGTGACGGGATTGTCGTGGGCGGGGGAGGCCTGGTCATCATGACACGGCAGGGGTAAACCAATCACACTGTCGGGCCCTGCTGCCGACACTGACTTCGAAATGCACACATGACCCGGAGGGTGTGTTGTGGGGTTCCCGGCCGGACCCTTTTGCTTAAAAGGGCTAAAAGGGCTAAAAGGGGCAAGTGTGAGGTGCGCCTTGCCGTCGGTCACCCCCCTTGCTGGGGGATCTCGGCCTTGTGTCTATCTGTATTTGTTCAAATCTTGCCTTGCTTCTTGTTTTTCTTAGTCACATTACCACTGTGTAACATTTTATTATTTCTGGTCTCGTCGTAGTCTTATTTTTCATCGTTTTGATTTTAGCTGCAATACAACGTTCTTTGTAATCCTCCCCCCTCCTAGGCAACGGACTGGTTGTCTAGGGGAAGATGGTAAACACCTAATTTCCCTACAGACTCCTTTACTCTTCACCCATTGCTATCTCTTTTTTTTCCCTCTTCCCAATTGCACTTTACTCTCATTTGCCTCTTTTACCATTTTTGTTTTGTTGAATATCTTTATAACTAGTCTCCTTTTCTTGACCTGCTCCTTATAATATTCAACAAACAAACAAATCACTCACTACTTTTTACACTCTAGCATTGGTGTACAAAGTCAGCCCAAAAAATGTATAGCTTGTGGGATGCACACACCACTGCAACGGGTCCCGTTGTGACCCTCATGTCCCCGCATGCGGCTTAACCGAAAAGTCTGATGGGGATTTCTGGTTGCTAACCGCCCACGAACTCAAGATCGACACTCGGAAAACAGAAAATGCCTGAAGATCTCTTCGGAAGAAACAGTTCATTAAATTTTCTCCAGCAAGGCATTATCGGGGGAGAATCTTGCCCCGAAACTAACTCAATCTAAGCCAATTGACGACTTCACGCTGTAGCTACTGAATGGATCCCCGCGGCCCACAAGAGTTTAAATCTCTCCTTCCGAGTGGAGGTAAACGACGAGGATAAAAGGCAAGAACATCTGAAACTTGAAACAATTTGATAATATCCCTGCAACAATAAGAACACCTTAACTCAACACAACTCAAAGGAAATGAGGCCCAAATCAAATCAAACAACTCAAAGGACCATCTACTATAGGCACAAACCAAACTACTCTGACGCTGCCTTCCTTGCTGAACATACGGATCTACAAGTCGCCAACATGTACAAAATGCAACACCAACCAAACTGAGTTCTCGAGCACACTTGTGTCTACATCCTTCCCTTTAAACTCGGTTCGTTGCTCTCCGATGTTCATATTCGCTACACACATTTCTCGGTCCAAGAATATGTTCATAGTCACAGACGCTCCTACAACTGCCAACAGTTTGATCAAAGAAGTGATGCCTGTCGAGCGAGAGATGATACATGTTCCTACTGCGGTGAAGACGAACGTAGCTCTAACTGTGACCGACCATCTAAATGCCCAAACTGTTCGGAGAACTATCCTGCATTATCTCGTATCTGTTTATATTAGACTTGAAAAAGTAAATCTCGCGGGACGAACTTGAAAGTGCCTCTCCTACCCTGAGGCAAAGAGACTAGTAACTGATGAATTGATCCGCCCGCTTCCTAGCTGTGCAACAATGACAGTGTGGATACCTTAATACCAGCCCCTCCTTTCAATCCCAAACTTTATTCTCACATACTCTAATCTAATCGACTCTCTCATTCCTTCTAACCAAGAAAAGCCCAAGACTATGGTCATCCCCTATTAGAGCAGTTTCCTCCCGTCCCCGCCTTGCCCCGCCCTTCACTCACTGATCAACGCGCAATGAGAGTTTGAGATCTTCAACTGGACGACGTCCTGCCATCGCTGGATACAACACTACATGAAGTGTCACCCCCCCCCCCCTGCTTAGCTCTCACAGGCCCCACACGATGGGAGCTCATAACCTATCAGTGACGACGACCAAACCCACTGTACGGCAAACCCAGCAAAGACATCTCCCAGAAGCCATGCAGGCTAACAAGAGTCTTCCTATACCCAAAACTCCTACTGCTTGCAAAGTAAATAAAAACTCTTCGCTTCCTAATCGCCCAATATCAACTCGCCCATATTTCTCTTCAGACTGCCCTCTTCATTTTTTACTCTTCACCATCTCACTGAATTGACCATTTCCTGAATGTTGGCCTACTTGACTTCTGCTTACTTCATTGGCAACTAATGTTTTGTTTGAATTTCCTTTAACTTATCTCTCTCCCTCTTAACAACTCTCCCAATAGTCGTTCCACTCCGGCCCAAAATGTTCTATCGGGTGAGGAACTACAACCAAGTTGCGCACGTTCTTTCATACCATATTTTTTACGACTCTTTTCCCTTATGATTCTTGCTGGTCTCATGCTTGACTCCACATTGAGAGTAGATCTCGTGCATGGGATCCCTGTTTCCTGTCTCTACTTCATCTTTCCCCTCGGCAGGTATTGGGGCACATTTTCCCCAGCACCTTAAGGACGACTGTGAATCCATGGGGATCCGGAGCATGGCAGGCTGAGTGATAACGCTCCTGGCGGAGAATGATGGGACCATATGGCCTCAACACCTTAGAAGTACCTGTACCGCTTGTGGCGCCCGTGCATACCTTAGCCATTCACATCGTGAAAAATATTAACTTTACGCAGTAGTAGAGCCGATCTAAAATTTGTCAATAGCCTGATGCAGCACCGGTTGCATGTTTGACGTTCGGCACCAGAAAGACGCTGTTTCCAGCGCGCCATAAAACTTCGCCACTCCAATCTAATCACCTCGCCCTCATTCAGTACAAACTGGATTAGAGCATCTTCGTCTACGGCTCCACAAAACTCAATATCCTTGAAATATTAGAATGAGTTCCAGGCTCCGCAAAACCCAATATCCTTGAAATATTAGAATGAGTCCCTGATGCTGCATTCCGTATCTACACCCGAAGCCCATGTTGTGAGCCTTTTACGTGAAACCTGTGAACTCGGTGACGTGAACAAATTCATCACCATTTTTGTAGGCTCCGGTGGAAATGAGATACAAATTAAATCTCATTTTGTTGTTGCATTCTTGTCCCCTACATATTCCACTAATCGGCTGTTACGTCTCAATCTTGCTCCCTCCTCTGGCTTTTTACTGTATTGAGCTCCTCATTGCGGATGTTGGACTGCCACGTATCATAGTTGACCCTCTCAAGATGCGATCCCCATTTGCCGTATGCCGAAAATCGCTTGTTCCCGTGCTGTTTACTAACCGAGAATCCCCTTCACAGTACAGGCTGGTCCCTAGTTTGTGCTGGGACCTTAAATCGCACGTTTGCTTGCATTGTTTGTGACAATTTAAAATTAACGTAATTTAATATAATTAAAGCCTGTCAAGAGGCCTCCAACGTTAACTCCCTGGCCTCTGGCGCGAACCAGTGGGCCGATGGGGAGTAGAAAGAAACTTCATTTAGGAGGGACCAGCATCCCCTCCAGAGTGCCGAAGACCAAGATTCCAACGGTCAAAAACGTCAGCCTTTCCAAGATGACCAGCGCCATCTCAGCAGCAGAAGACGACCGGAGAGACAACCGCATCGACGAGCTAACCAGGAACGTCTAGGAAATATTGAAACTACTAAGCCAAGCGACCGGCCTCTATGAGCAGGAAGCAGAAGTTTTCGCTGTAGGACCTAGCACAATTGACGACCGTCTAACGAGACTCGAGGGTCATGTCGAGACTGTTTTTCTCCATATCCACGAACTATTAAAGAACCAACTAACTAAAGAACCCGCCACTCATGCAAGTACCTCCACCTCTACGTCCGACGACAACTTCGACAACTCTTCTGCCTACAAAAATTCCAACCGAGCTCTAAGGGCTCCAACTCGTTCAACAAAAATTATACCTTTCCCGAACACCTGAAGATCACGTTCGACGCCAACGTCAGACCAGACATTTGTCCATACAATCTGCGAAAAGAGCTGGGCTCTTTCACTGGCAGCCCAGTCCTGAGCGTCGCCATCAGCGACGACGAAGGCTTTGCCAACAGAGTTGACACAAAACTTCAAAGTGACACGATTTTCTCCAAAAACACTCTGTGGAAAGCCATGCAAAATAGTGCCACACCCGACTTCCTCTACAAGTTCAGGTTTGATCTACGTTGAAGATATCCCAAAGGAGGAAATCGAGGACTCATTCAATACGAAGACTGCGTCTTCGTATACAATACGAAGACTGCGTCCTGGTCGCACCAAGAAGAGAGACTACCACAGCCCTAATACTGAAATTCAACTGCCCTACTCCACCAAAATGTCTAGACATTCCCTTCTGCACCATCAAAACCAAGGTTACATCATTTGAGAGACGTCCGATGCCATGTTATAGATGCCTGAAATACGGACACACGAGAGGAAACTGTAAAGGTTAACAGAGATGTTCATGCTGCTCTCAGGACGACCACGACCAACGGGAAGATCCCCAGTCGTGCCAGATCGAGGAACGGCACTATTTTTATTGCAAAGTAGACGGACACCCCACCGGATACAGAGACTGCCCAGAGGAGGAGAGGGAGAGAGCGATCCTCCGAAACCAGATAGATCACGGGGTCGGCGCGAGAGGCTGTAGTCCGATGCGCTCTTCCCAAAATGACCCTCCTACCCGGGAGAGAAGATCGGCACCATTTTCCACCCACTTCCTCATAACGTTCAACGAAAGTGGAGCAAACAAAGTTTCCTTTCCAGCCAACCCATTTATAATGAAGAGTCACTCACCGAACAACTAGGAGGAAAACCGAAACAAATACTACGATAGGGAAAGAAATATCTGGCCTACGTCACAGAACGTGAGCAAAGTAACGCTATAGAAAATATTACCCACATAAACAAACTCGAAGTTACGGTGGAAATACATCCGTCCTTCAACGATACCAAACTAATTATATACACCTCCCGTTACACGTCGTTGAGGCTCCGGTGTAAATAGAGCTCAAATCAGACCAAATCCCGTTACACGTCTACAACCGACCTCAGTGCTTTCGCTGAAGACTACGGAGTTACCGAAGTTCGTCAAGCAACATGGATAAAATTACGTAAAGCAAATTCTACTGCACACCAAATTACCTTCTCGGGACACGACGCATCAGAATTCATAATAATCCCGGGTGAACAAGGGAGAACCAAACCTACCCAGTAGCAACATTGCCCCCAATGTGCAAAAAATGCCTAGAATACGGCCACGTCATCGCGTACTGCCAGCCACACACACCTCAACGTTGTAAGAAAGGCGCTGGCGAGCACGACAGTAAAGACTGCACAGTCCGCCACCCTAATGGCTACCACTGCTCATGCATCCATGAGGCAGGCGACCGCGACTGCCCAGTACACATGGACCAAAAAGAGATAACAATCACACAAAATGAACGCAGAGTTACACTGAAGCAAGCTATCCAAATCTGGAAAGACGAAAACCTAAACCGTCTCAATTAGGCCAAAGCAGTCAAATCGACAAGCCAACCAAACTCCCCCGACGATATCCACACATCATCAGAACAACATCGTAACAAGACTCCAACACTCCTACCTGGCTGCAGTTCGTCCTCAAACAGCCTTCAAAATGACCACCAAAATACTCCAGTGGAACTACCAGGGACTCAGAAACAAGAAGACTAATTACTATCCCTAATCGCCACCCATAAACCTTTGGTGATTGGCCTCCAGGAGATTAAACTCTGCGACACCGCCACCCTCAGAATCCCCCAATATATCATACACCGCCGCGAAGGCCACACCAACGTGACGGCTCACGGCGGAGTGGCACTAATGATGCACCAAAGTGTACCTCACCTTCGTCTTCCCCTGAGGACAGAACTTCAAGCTATCGCCGTAAAGATATGCGTCTCAAGGCCAATAACAGTGGTATCCATCTCCTCATCAAGAAGCTATGACCTCTCTGAAGCACTAATGACAGAATTGCTAAACCAACTGCCCTCACCAGTGCTCCTCCTTGGAGACTTCAACAGCCACCATGAAACATGGGGATGCATGAGAACAGACCCCAGGGGAGTGATAATGGCTAACACCTTATACACTCTCAATCTGGTCCTTCTCAACGACGTACAACCCACACGAATCACCACCGAAAGTGAACCTGCCATCGATTTATCCATTTGCTTCCCCACTCTAGCACCCCAACTCGTTTGGGGAGTTCTGCCTTCAACACTCTACAGCGATCATAGCTCAGTCATCATATCGCTCCTCACCAACCAACCAAGAAACCCTGTCCCACAACCCTGATTCAACTACCGGAAAGCCAGCTGGATGGAATACTCGACGCACATCGCGTGGAGTGATATGGACAACATCCCCGAAACCACGTCGGGACACCAAATCGTCGCCCAACTATACGAAATGTTTCAAGCCGCAGCCGAGGCAAGCATTCCCCAATATACCCCTTCAACCTTCTTTCCGAAACCATGATGGTGCCGAGAGGTGCAAGAAGCAAGGGAAAAGCGAGAAAAGCTATACCATGCCTACCGACGCGCACGGTCCTCCAGGAACCGAGTAGCGTGGAAAAGGGCATATGCTGTCTATCGAAAACTTCTAGTGGAGAAGAAACGTGAAAGCTGGGCTCAATTAGTCAATACTATTAATCGAAACACTCCCCTCTCCCAGGTGTGGGAAAAAAATCGACGTAATCAGGGACAACCCGAACGACCTATTGACATCCTTTCTGACGGAGGTAGATCTTATTCTTCCCACGCGAAGATCGCAAATAAACTAGCTCAAACGTTTAGCCAGATTTCGCAATCGACAAACTACACGGCTGCTTTCCAACGGGGGAGGAACTTGCGAGAAAGCGAACATCTTGACTTTACTTCTAGAATCGAAGAGGCCTACAACAAACCTTTCTCCCTCCACGAACTGCAGAGCGCTCTAGACCATACACGTGAAACTTCACCTGGGCCAGACCGGGTACACATCAACATGATCAAAAATCTCCCAGATGGCGCCCGTGACCACTTATTAAAAGTGTTCAACACTCTGTACTCAAACTCATTTTTTTCCCTATCAATGGCGGGAATCTACAATTATCCCAATACCCAAACCCGGGAAATTCTACGGCTACCCACATAACTACCGCTCCATCGCTCTTACCAGCGTTCTCAGCAAGACCATGGAAAGAATGATAAATACGCGCCTCGTCGACTACCTTGATATGCATGCAGACCTGAACAGCATCCTGTGTGGCAGCCGCAAGCGCCACTCTACGACGGACCACCTTGTAAGGCTGGAATTTAACATTAGACAGGCATTTGTCCGCGGAGAACACGTGGTTTCCATTTTTTTTTCGACGTGGAAAAAGCATACGATACTACCTGGAAATGTGGCATCATGAAGGATCTCCACCGCAAAGGGCCGAGAGGCCACTTACCCCTTTATATTCACCAATTCCTGCAAAATCGCACGTTCAGGGTTAAAGTCGGCGACACCTTATCACCATCCTATCCGCAAGAAATGGGCGTCCCCCAAGGAAGCGTCCTCAGTGTCACTCTTTTTCTACTCAAGATCGACCAGATAGCGGACATTCTCCCGCGCGACGGAAGATTGCTTTCATCACTATACGTGGACGACTTACATATAAGCTACAGGCACCCTAGCCTCTTATCAATTCAACAGGAACTCCAGAAATGTCTAAACCTAGTCTGAAACTGGGCCTCCCTAAACGGATTCAGATTCTCGTCCCCCAAAACGAAAAGCATACATTTTACTCTCGTGCCCGGCTTATACCTAAAACCAGCCTTTAAGCTAAACAACACTCCGCTAGTTCACGAGGAGTCAATAAAATTCCTCGGTTTTATGTGGAACCCTAAACTCCCATGGCGACCTCCTATTGCAGCCCTGGAGACCCGCTGCAATAAAGCAACCGGACTTATCCTCCCT
This sequence comes from Gammarus roeselii, assembly GCA_016164225.1. Lineage (NCBI taxonomy): Eukaryota > Metazoa > Arthropoda > Malacostraca > Amphipoda > Gammaridae > Gammarus > Gammarus roeselii. Next base: position 3,393 of record SDVV010009507.1, on the reverse strand, counting down.
GTAACATCCTTAAAATTCGGAGCCGATATGGACACCGGCATGACGTTATTCAGAACATTAATACGCTCGCGCATTGACTATGGAGCAATTGTTTACGGTTCAGCAGCCAAAACCACCCTAGAACCTCTCTCAATCATAGTAAATAACGCCCTGCGTATCACAGCCGGTGCGTTCCGTTCCACACCTATCGAATCCTTGAACGTGCTTGCTAACGAGCTTCCTCTTCCGCTCCGGAGAGACAAACTCTCACTACAGTACTATTTTAAGACAAGGAGCTACATCAATAGCCCAGCACTCTGTGACATCACTAACATTCTAGATAAACGCCTCTTTGCGGCCAAGAAAAACTTATATATGCCCACCCTTTTCTCTATGCGTGGATAACTTACTGACCTCACTGAACATCAGACGCAAAGCCATCAAGCCTTCATTCTCCTATCGAATTCTTCAAATCAACATACCAACGTGGATGATCAGCCCATCACAGGTCAACCTAGATCTACAGACGTACCCCAAAGCAACAACCTCAACCAACACGTACCGCCGAGAATTCTCACGACAACTTGATGAACATTACTCTGAGCACCGTCATATATACACTGACGGCTCGAAAACACCGGACGGAGTGAGAGGCGCCGCTATAGGCGAAGGGACCTCGCGTTCGGCCACCCTACCCCACGAGGCCTCTATATTCTTTGCAGAGCTACACGCACTCGAACCGGCCATCTCCATTACAAAAAGCGACCGACACCCCAAAAGTGTTATATTTTCAGATAGTCTGAGTGTTCTCACCCGCCAAGCTGAAAACTCTGTACTTAGATCACCCTGCCCTCAGAAAAAGGCAACACGACCTATTCACGATGTCCAAGACGAGCCAGGCGGTCGAGTTCTGCTGGATCCCTGGACACGCGGGAATAAGAGGAAACGAAGGCGCAGATTCCCTCGCTAAACGGGTGTCTACCCAGCAGGAATAATTCATCTCTATACATTACCGAGACTGGTTCCCAGTCATCAACTTACGCATCACAACACGATGGAACGACTCATGGCAACAAAGTTTACAAAAGATGCTTGCAGTTAAACCATCCGTGTGAGAATGGGACAACAGGTTTTCTAAAAAGGGAGACCAAGTGTTCATTAATCATCTATGCTCAGGACACACGTTGATAACTCACAACCACCTAATGGATATAGACATGGGACTGGACGCACCGCCATGCCCCTGTTGCCACCGAGAGGCAATCAGCGTGAAACACTTGCTTGTAGATTGTGATGCACTCGCAGCAGCCCGACGAACCTTCTTGAGCCCCCCGTGCAACCTGCAACGCCTGCTCACAGAAACGGAACACCGGAAAAGACTGATCGCTTTCGGGAAACACACAGGCCTCCACGAGGTAGTGTAGAGGTAGCGAGGTCTGAATCATCTCCGATCCCGAGCTCGCAGTCCCCCTGCGCACTAATTGAAATTTTTTACTTCAACTTCGTGCACGAAGCTGTGCAGAATCAACGGACCGTCGTGCCACGAGAAGAATCCCTCAGTGACTACACGTTGGAGTTCCGGCGGAGAACGGAGGGAGCTGCTACCACTCCTCTACGCAAAACAGACTGCGTCTGCAATGAACCTGCTCTGCATATTTTTTATAGGGTAAATTCACTTTGTATCCGTTGTTTAGTATGACTTGTATGTCTTAGGCCTACTCACTACACGGGTTAGATTTACTCTGTTGATAAGTTACAGATACAGACACTAGGCCGCATCCCCCAGAAAGAGGGGTGGCTGACGGCAAGGCGCACCTCACACCCTCATAATCACACAACTTAGTCCTTTTGTGCTAAAGGGTCCGGCCGGTAGCCCCTCAACTTACACTCTAGGTCACGTGTGCAGTCCGAGGATCCGTCGTCAGCAGCAGGGCCCGACAGTTTTCACTAGATTACCCCCGTCGCGTCATAATGGCCGGGCCCCCCCCACCCACGACCATCACGACAGCGGGATGCCAAGGGCGGGAAAGCACATCAGAGCAGCGTCAAAATCAACCATTCTCCACTCACGCTTGTTCATTGCACGCTCTCTCGCCACCTTCACATTCATGTCTCTCCTTCCCAACGCCTGCTTCAGACCATCCATCCACCCAAACTTCGTTCTACCTCTAGGCCTGCGCCCACTCGCCTCCGCATTCATCACCTTTCTCACCAATCTCCCTTCATCCAGCCTCTCCGTGTGCCCGAACCACCTCATTACACGCGAATCCACTCTGTTCTCCAACTTTTTCACCATCCCTGTTCTGATTCGAACCACATCGTTGGTGATCCGGTCTCTCAGCGTTACTCCAGCCATGCTCCTCAAACACTTCATCTCGAAAACATTCAACCTTCTTCTTTCCTCTGCTCTCACCCCCAAGCCCCAGCTCCGTAGAGTACAGTTGGGACAACAACACCCTCATACAGCCCTCTTTGCTTCCATCCCCAAAGTCCTACAGCTCCTTACACTCTTCAGTGCACCCAACATTTTAGATCCCTCCTTCACTTCTGTTTCCACTAGTTCAGTTTTCTCCACATGGGAGCCCAGGTACTTGGAACACTGAACTTCCTTCAAGAGCTCTCCATTTAGGGTGACACTAATTTTGCTCGCATCGACAGTCCTCGAGCATCTCATTACTTTACTCTTACCCACGTTCACTCGAAGCTTCCTCCTCTCACACACTCTACCAAACTCATGCACTAGCCTACATAGCTTCTCCTCCGAATCCGCAACCAGGGCCGTATCATCAGCAAATAGCAACTGGCTCAACTCCGCCCATTCGCTTCCTACGGTTCCATGCCGCGACCCAGCACACTCGCGTTCACCTCCCTGACCACTCCATCCATATAGAGGTTGAACAGCCAGGGAAACATCAGGCAGCCTTGTCTCAGTCCCACTTTTACTGTGACCCAATCACTCACCTCGCTCCCCACTCTGACACATGCTCGGCTGTCAGCATAGAAACTCTGCACTGCTTTCAACAGGTGTACGCCCACTCCATACAAACGCAACACCCTCCACAGCGCTTCCATGTTAATTCTGTCGTATGCCTTCTCCAGATCCATGAAGACCCAGAACACTTCCTTTCCTTTGGCAAGGTACTTCTCACATACCTGTTTCACTGCAAAAATCTGATCGGTACAGCCTCTACCACTCCTAAAGCCACACTGTTCCTCTCCAATTGCGCAGTCCGTACAGTCTCTAATCCTCTTGATCAGCACTCTCCCGTACAACTTACCAACCACACATAACAGACTGATACCTCTCGAGTAGCAGCATTCATTTTTATCTCCTTTGCCCTTATATAGCGGAACAATGCAGGCACTGCGCCACTCACTCGGTACCACGCCTGCCGCAAAACACAAGTTCAGTAA
>SDVV010009506.1:0-16675 GCA_016164225.1 Gammarus roeselii | reverse complement strand
GGCAAAGTTACTTCCTATTGCGGGATTTGGGTTGAATGCAAAGCTAAACTAATTCGTAGCTGCTCCCATCTGCTTCTCAATAAATTAATGATATCATGGTCCTGGGCACCAACCTTGTACCAGACATGACCGGCGGAATATTAGAAGATGACGAAAAAATAATTACAGTTCAGGAAATGGGGTATTATGAAATCATAGCACGATTCTAAGCTTCAAGATATAAAGTGGTACAATACAATGATACTACCTGATACAGGATACTTGTGGTTTTGTTACAGAGAACCGGCCACATTTGACAATGTTGAGAATCGTAATACCAGTAACATCTTAGAATACGGTTATAGACACACAGCTAACACGTTCACAGTTAATATATAGGAAAAACAAACTATAGCGGAATTCTAACAGGGCGACATCCTAACAGATTTGCCCAACCAGTGCGGAAATGCGTTTTCAAATTAGAATTATAATTATGCTGTGACAATAGCAGTTTCATTCGAGATGTTCGAAATCAGTGTACCCATACCCTTAATAACATTGATAAAGTTCAAACAAGTAATATGAGCACAGCTGAAATAAACATAAACTAAGTTAAGATAGAAATCGAACTAATAGAACACAATGGAACTAATGACACTTGTTTTTACAGAGTGGAAATAGTTTTTTTTCCTGATGTTAGTCGGCGTCAGTCTGATGATGCAGACATAGTAAGTCACGAGTGGGATAAGTTTCTGGTCATGGCATCACAAGAGAACATAATTTTCCTTTGGCGCTTAACACTCATAATACACTATTTATCGTCACTTTAAGAAATATTTCGGCACTAAAGCAGTATTGTAACAAGTGCTATTTAAATGTAGGATAAAATGTTTCGAGTGCGCACCATCGAGAACATTTAGGTATACACGCATTGAAACACTAAAGTAAACATGAATTGAAACACTACTTCGATAACCAGACAACCTGTAGCTTGAAAGAGTCTTCCAAAGATGTGTTTTTTTGTACGATGTCCAGAGTCAAGTCCAGGATTGACGCGAGTATCCAAATCAGCTGTGATGGGGTGTGTCCAGGCAAGGCCGACTCTTGAAGGCCCCCCTTGGTCCAGGTCAGCTGAGAGGTGAGGGCGAAGGGCGCGCGGGCTTCGTTGGCAAGGGAGAAAGGCTGCGGTTACAGCTTACTTGGCGCGGGGTTCTTCGGACGAGCGCAGCTGTAGCAGGAATCGAAGTTCCTAAGGATGTGATGCTTTGCTCTGTGCTGAGCCTTTCGAGTGCGATGAACTGATGTGCAGAGAGGGCGATGCAGTGATGTGCGGGAACCGCAATGAACTGATGTGCAGAGTGGGTGATGGAGTGATGTGCGGGGACCGCAATGAACTGATGTGCAGAGAGGGCGATGGAGTGATGTGCGGGTTAACGTAAAGAGCTGATGTGCAGAGAGGGCGATGGAGTGGTGTGCGGGGACCGCAATGAACTGATGTGCAGAGAGGGCGATGGAGTGATGTGCGATGAACGCAGTGAACTGATGTGCCGGAAAGGGCAGGAAGCGCGAGGCTCTTACCGCACTGTTTGCGGTAAGCAGTCTCGGGTAGGGGTGAGGTTTTTGGGTGTGTGGCTTACCGAGGCGCAGAGAGTTTGCGGTTTGCTTGCTTCTCGACTGTAGATGGGGATGCCGGGAAGGGAGGCCAGTGGGGAAAGTTCTACCCTTACACTGTTTGAATAAAGTAAAGAGGGCCTGATTTGTTTATTAGTTTATCAGACATATAAACACGGTGTTTAAATGTGGCACACACTTCGTTCAATGATCCGAACAATAGTTTAAAATCGGCAGACTTAGCATTTGCTGTGTGTTAATGTTTAACACAGCAAATGAAGTGACCTCCTCTATTATTTATCAGGCAGAGGAGGACTAGCCACACACTACCTCACCCCACGACCGTCAACAATGAACTGAAGTGTTGGATAAAAAGTTATCTTCTTGATAGAAAACACCAAATGAGTTGGGATAAAAAATCATTTGCTGTCAGTATGCTAAATATAGGAGCACCGTAATTGTCTCAGTCCTAGAGCCCTTCCTGTGCCTCATCTATATTAATGGTTTGTAGGCACTAGCGACATCTTATCCTGTGTTACACTGCAGAAGATACTAAGTTGATTTTTTGTGAAAAATATTAGTGAAACTATTACTAAAATGGATAATCAATTGATCTACATTTCTAACTGACTCACATCTAATAAGTTGACGCTAACCATCGACAAGACGCAGGTCATAAACATTTACAGGAGGGAAGTACACATTCCTTAAAGATAGGTAGAATCGAAAGGTTAACCAATTTAAGAAGTATCAAAACATAGTTTCTCACGTCTCTTTAGTTGCCGAGAAATAACCAGAATAGTGTGGCATCCTCTACAAAATACGAAATTGTCTAACAACTGCTGCATTTTTTTTTGTATACATACAGACACAAGCTCTATCTCTAACAGCTTTCACAACCAATTATTTTTTCTAACACATTTTATACACGTGTATACAATTTCTCAAAAAAACAGGACCTGTCATTCCTTGTTATAAACGTGTCATTAGAAGTTTATCACATGCTAGCTATCGTCTATGGAATGCTCTCTCGATGTGTCCCATAAATCACTTTCCCGGTGCGGTGTTGTTTAGAATACTTTGAACCAATTGAACTACATTGCTTAGAGAAAATTCCCTTTGCATAATTTGTTTAACGATGCACATTTGCATATTTGCCGTAACTCTTCAATACAGTCCCAACTATTTTTAAAATACAGAGCTGCTAAAACTTGGAACTCGACTGCTACAGCTATGAGGACGAGCAGCAGAAATTCATGAGTCGTAATTTACATCCTGTGTGCAATTTACGATGTTACCAATCTGTCACTCATCAGCGTCGTTTTAGTGATGCCTTCATTCATTCTTTCCCTGTTCACGCACTCAAATGTTTTGTTATCTAGGTTATGTAGAAACCTATCTAATTATCAGACCCATCATTTACGATTTCATTAAAATGTATTTTTTTCAGTGCATCACAACTCATGCTGACTCGGCAGTTGATTTCAAAATATATGATCTCGTAAGCCTACCATTATGTGAGTAGTTGTAGAATACAGCGACATGTTGAGAATTTTTCTACTTTCAGCCTAATTATTAAATGTCAGTTTATACAGTAAATTGTGATGATTAGGGAAATGTCTGTTGATTTCGCGTATTGTCATGAAATCAATAATTTAATGTGACTTATTGATGTATTGACATGTTGAACTATAGAGAAAGTCGAGAGTGTCCTCCAACAATGTCCATCGATTGGTGTGGGATGCAGAGTTAAATATACTCCTTAACCTTATTTATAAGGTAATATTACTCTAAGTAGCAAATGTTGTCTTCAGAACAGCTCACGTTGACGATGACTGTGTATTCTGATATCTCTATGCATTTGTTCTACATATTATTTATGCCTAAATAAATAGTATATTCTTAAAGACCGTTTTTTGCGCTCGATAATTATAGTTCTTCTATACCGTTTTATGGCAGCGAAACGTCTTCAATATTTGATATTTGAACGCACATGTTACCCACACGCTCTCTGGGAAGGTCTCCGTGCAAGTAAGGCGTCTTTGCTGGCACTGCTTCGGGCTGAGGGATAACCGATGATACAGAAAGCGTATCATTCTCGGTGTTTTAGACTGTCTCAACTCAAACAAATCCTTGTATTCATCGTTTGACAACTAGCGGTTGATCACACTGCTTTTGGGTGGGTAACATGGTAAGATGTGATCAATAAGTACCTTTCTAACCTTGCTTGATGAGGTAAGGCAATAATTATCGCGACTAAAGATCAACTGGTCCCTCCCATCGATCACTCAAGTTTGCCTTTTTTACAGCCATGTGATGATATTTGCAGTTCACGCGTTGATTCAACATCAGCGAGATCCAGTCGTGTGAACAGATATTTGGTTTGAATTATTCTTTATTCGTGTTATTTGACATTCTTTCATGGATATATTGATGAGTTAGCTTCGGCTCTGATGGTGGACAAATCTTGATATCTACGAGGAGGCTAAATTGGTCTGGGAGGTCTCATTTTGCCCATCATATTGAAGCGGCAAAAAGTGTGGATTACCACCTATGGTATTGTTGTAGGCATTACTGATTGCCGTCATGACCTAAGGTAAGAACAGATCCCAGTCTGGTGAAATAATCTCCTGGATAGATTGTGACGAATTTTCCAAAAGAATGGTAACGATTTTCGACCCCCCCTTTCCCCGCTAGCGGCCGCACGATGTGGCGCATATTATAATGTTTACACCAGTTGTTGGTGAAAGCATTTCCCACAAACTCGGGACCGATATACGATATAAATGAATTGGTTTTGAGGCTCCATGATGAGCCTATAAATGTTCTGTGAGTGACTTAACCACAGTCTCATCATTCCGGCCAAGGATAGACACAAGGATTACAAGGATTTGATCCCACGTCATCAAGTCCAGGGATGTTTTGACATATCGATTGCCAGAGATAGTCGTTTGGAATAGACCAATAATGGCTACGGACACATCTTACAAAGGTTTGTTTGTCAATGGATTAGACGGCGAGCAATGACGTAAAGGGCGATATTTCTGGCACTCGCTGCATGACTTCATGATTTCCTTTTCAAGTATAGTGTTGTGACTTATACTATCCAACGTGTTATTCCGAGATGACCAAATTCTGTACAATCATGGCACATGAGCACTGCTCATTTGCTCAATGTTTTGGGTATCACCACCGTACAAAAAGTGACATCACCGCATTTCGCCTTACTGTTATTTTCCTTTATAATATGTTACTACTCATTAAGTACTCTGAGAAATCAACAGTGGAGTTTGATCATTTCTATTTGGTATAATAGAAATATTCCATGTATCCTGTATCTTTCCCCTGCTCGGCAATTCGCTTACCTGCAGTATACAAGCCGGCCGGGGAACCCGTACATGCAACTGCTCGGAATGTGGTATGAGAACGTTAACGCCTTTCTCTCTAGGGTTTGTGACATCGTCAATCACTTCCAAATCACCTCCTCACGAGATATTGTTCACAGATCTTGCCTGCCCTCCGCAACATCCTCAGATTGTAAGGCATTGGCGACAAGACGTCGCCAGACAATTTAACGTGCCCTTCAGATATGAAACCAATGGGCCACACTCATGAGCGAGTGAGGTCCTGCGTCCTGGAAAGCTGTCGAAGAGATACTTACCGAAGAGAATTATAAATGGCATCGTGATCAGGGAAGATGGACACTTTGTTTCTGTAGATTAGGAAACAGCAATACTTCAAGCTCCAGAACACTGCCAATTTGATTTGATTTGATTTGAGCCTCATTTCCACCGCAAAAACTGTCAAATCCTTTTCTCTTTGTCGTCGAAAATCGACGACGCAGAGAAAAGAAGATCCCTCTGATAGGGATCTTCTGGAGAAAGATACAGAGAGTAATTTACCGCGAGTACAAAGTTGCACTGACATCTGGCGGTGAAAATGTAAAATGGGTTCTGTTAAGTCCCGGAGACTCATGATGGGTGATGACATCAAATACTTTTTCATAGAGTTCTTCTGATCCACTACCCCCCCCTCAGAAAAATTGTTCAGTCTTTTCGAGCAATTTGTTGATCGTTTCGCCACTACGCGAGCAACTTGGCAAAGAAACTGCCTAAAGAAATTAATAAAACCAATACGGAAACACTTGGTCGGCCTTTCTCGGAAAGCCTTTTTCTTAATGTTCTCGACGCACGCAGTAGGCATTCCAATACCTAGTCTAATGCATGCTAGTCAGAACATTTCTCAGTGATTTGAAATGGTCATCAAGGCTTCTGGACGAGACTGATATTATCGAAGTAAGCCAGGGCGAGTGCGTTGATAGTCTCTCCCAAAACCATTGACATACATCGACTAAAGCTGGCTGGTGCATTACAGTGACCAAGAACCAAAACAATGTGTTCGTCATGTCCTTCGATGTGGTGGAGGCAGTTTTGTCTTGGCCTTCTGGCGTCAATGACATCTGTCAAAATGCACTATCTAGGTCGAGCGAAGAGAAAATCGGACGGCCACCCACAGAACTCAACTCGGTGATGGTGGGAATTGGGAATCTCTCGACTGATTTTTTTTTCTCTATGACATTAATCAAGCATAAATCTACCCCAATAGGCTCCGTCCGATCCATATACCCGGAAGATAATGTCGGGAATGTTCCTGTCGAAGTGGTCAAGGAAATCACGTCTCTCTCCAGCATGGTCTGGTTTGTACCAGAAACTCCCGCATTTGAGAATGCGACAGAGGATATTGTTCACAATCTACCACACCAACGGTTTGGTCGGTTACCATTTTGTGAACTGACATAGCGTGCAGCCCAGTGCGACGACGTCGCAAAACGTATTCTATAAATCTGTAAAGCGCTTGAAGGCATTTGTCGCTACTAAGAAAGTGTCTATTTCCTCTGGTAAAATAGGTGTTAAATGTTAGCGACGGGCCATCTCCCACAAATTCCAATAATCTGAGACGCTTTCAGCTCCACTGGATGCTGGAGTGCATCGGTTCAAAAAGCATGATAGGCTCCAAATAAATTTGATGTGTTGGTCGGTGAGACAATGCAATTAGCAACAGCTCGTAAAATGTATTTCATTTGCGTTATTGCATTACACAACCAGTGTTGAAACTCCAAAGTACAACTTATGTTGCTAGCAAATATTTCGACTCAAAATAAATGATAACGATGTCTGGCAGCTCTGTTTTTCATTTATATGAATATATTCCCTGCGACGGAGACTCCCACTGTCAAAAAACTGCAATGTTCGTCGGTAAATGTCAGTGCACGTCCAGAGCACCTCAAACATAACTGTCCAGAGAACCGATAACTAAAATGCAAGTCATCCATAATGAACCCGTTTGTTAGATAAATGCAATTTCCCATGAGGCTATTCTAGGAAGATTAGAACGTTACCAAGTCCCTTCATAATCTAGTCAGCATCTCCACCCAGATATATATTTGTTTTGGTAATCCAATCGTAAATAGGCCACGGTCATCCAGAGCCATTGCGAGTGATTGATGAAACCTAGCAAATAAAGTGCTCTCAAATCTCTGAGGTCGGCACCGATGAGCTTGCAGGCGCTGGCTGACGTTGGGAGAAGAGACATTGCAGGGCAATGGAAGCCGTCGCTATCGAAAGGACTACGAGCTATTAAAAGTTATGATAGAAAACTCGACTAGTGACCGGTCAATAGGGGTCGTTGTAACGTTTTCAAATGAAACACGGAACTGAACATGTTGATGACTGAAATTTCCCTTTTCTAATGTCATTCCTGTTTAAAAAAACGTTGCAGCGTTGTATACCACCGCTACACTAACAATAAAGTAGCAGCGTTGTAAATCACCGCTGCATTAACAATAACGTTGCAGCGTTGTATGTTACCACTGCCTTTAGATATAACGTCGCAACATTGTAAGTCACCGATGCCTTAACAATAACGTAGCAGAGTTGTATATCACCGCTGCTTCAACAGTAACGTCGCAGCGTTGTATATCACCGATGCTTCAACACTAACGTCGCAGCGTTGTATATCACCGCTGCTTCAACACTAACGTTGCAGCGCTGTATATCACCGCTGCTTCAACACTAACGTCGCAGCCGGTTTAAAAGTGTTTGTGTGATATTTGACCACCAGAGATACCGGTGTCTGCGGTGCATCCAAAGTACTAAAATGCAGTCATTAATTAAACAGTTCGCAATGTGGTATCGAAACGAACGAACAAACGATTTACGTTCATTTGTATCGGACAATCATTCCTGTTACTAGAACATTGAAAGAATATTTGGCCCAATATTAATTCGATACTCATGTCAGTGACATCAGCTAAAACGATAAAAATAAATCAAACGCATGCCACGGTCTTGCAACACGAAGCAGTGCCAGTATCTTCATAAATAGGACCACTACTAAATTTCACTCTAGAATGCCAGTTAGAAGAACTTGTATCAGGCTTCGGTGGCTCGAAGCTAGGGAACAGAGTTCACAGTCTTTAGGACGAGCGATTGAGACATGTTAGGATGAAATATTGTTCTTTTTCAGTGCGCTAAGGTGCAGCACCATTCATTCTGTTTTGTCGAAGTAGTACGATTTATTTAGATCGTCACCATTATTTCTTCGTAACGTGAAGGCGCTTCGAAACGTATGAAAACCGTTACCCATTTACGTCAAAATTACTGAGAGTGTAATAAATATATTTTACGTCAGTTTCCAGAGTAGCGTGGCGTTAGGTTCTGCGAACGAGAGGTAGCCACAAGCTTTGTTTTGTATTTTAGTCTTGTACACTAGTCCATTAGAAGGTCAAGGGTCGCCTTAGTTCGTGACATCACCCGATATACTGGAGCTTAAATCCAGCCACCATGTAGCAGCGTTTTTTGTATGAGTCAGCTCCATGACTTGTGACCCATCTGATCAGTCTGTTAACACGTCCCCTGATAAACGTTATATTCAGGGGAAGGTGGCGCTGCTATACAGGGGTTCTATCAGTCCCCCTTCTCCCCTCCAGACCATGTCGTCCCAAGCCCTTAGGTCCCAAACAGCAGCTTAGTCTTTCCAGAGTTGTCATTTAGGTGATTTGTTTCGCTGTTTTCTCCGTCGGCCACCGCATAAAAGGGGATGGCCGACATTAGAAGAAGCTCAACACAGGGTTACAAGAGCTAGAAGACGTTACGAGGAACTCAATCAGCGTCATCTTTCTGATGTTATGTGGCATTGTGAAGCCAAAAGTCAGATAACGATTTACGATGATGCGTTGGATAGAGCAGTGTTGTCTGTTCGATGCCCTGAGATTGTATGAAAGTATTTAATATGATCCGTAAAACACCCTGGGCGATTCGAACAATGTAATGGTTAACATGTATCTAATTACTTTTGGTGTCCGACTTATCCCCTATTAAACTCGGACATTGTTTTTATCACTTTATTTTTGATCAAATTGAATTAGTTTTGGGCCAAGTTTATCGTGAGTCAGCTTATCGTGAGTCAGATGACGGGTGGCTAACGACTATATTTTGAAAGTTTTTGTGTTTATGTACATTTAATTCGTTTTCTAATGTTATAGTATTTGCAATTATCTTCTAGATGATGTGTAACATTTTTAACCGTTGATCAGGCAACCTTAAAGGTAAGACCTTATCTGGCAGGGGTCGGAACCGGTTTTGGCGACGGGAGTCAGCGAAGGATCGGAACCGGTTTTGGCGCAGCGGACGGACTGGTGGCTGGTGTTGTGGTGGATACGGCTTTCGGCCCCCAGCTTCCGAATGGATTTGGGATTCTTTCGTGGTTTAAAGGCTTATCTATTCATCATTCATAGTATTTATATATTATTTTATACTTTAGACCAATGTATTGGGTATACTTGCTCACTAACTGTTTATTCAATCTATATCTATTCATTTTGGCAAAGATACGCTTATAACACATTTTCTAAGGGGTTGGGGGAGGTAAGGGACCCCTAGGGAATTAGTTCAGTACGCCTCTGGAATTTTAGCAGGTGTGGCTGCTCTTATCTGTTCTTCATCTTGTTATCATTATTTTTCCATGGTAGATTTGCCGTAATTTCTATGTTTTGAGTGCATGTATCATAACATATTCTGTCTGGTTTAATGATTCTATATATTTTTCTGGGTATATCATGGTTGCATTCTTATCTAATTAGCGTATAATTGACTCATTCAGTGGCTGCTTGCTGGGTTCTTAGCGATTGGATGCTTGGTTGAAGCCTGATGGTTGGATGTCGGCAACATTTTGTGTTTTCCATCTGTTTATTTCATATGTATATAATATGTATAGAAATAGTATGGTATAATAGTTATGCAGTTGAGGGGTCGATGTGAATATTTTGGGCTCATTCAGCAGCTTTGTCACGAGATTCTCTCTACCCCATAACGCATTATGCATGCTTGAACCTGATATCTCGGTGACACTATGAATACGCAAATTCCAAATGGACCTTTATCAAGCGGCTGTAGCATGTTCGAGAAGTCTTACATCGATTTTTGTCTTATAATATTGTGTTATGTACACATAGTAATGTAGTAATGATCGGTTGATATATACTGAATTTGTATAGTTTTCGGAATTTTGAATAGTTATCTCATACAGTTATAGGGATTTAGAATATTCTAGGTTTGCTATTCACATGTAGCACCTTATTTCAGGATTAATTGGTTGGTCATTGCATCATTTTTATACATTTGGTATTTGATACGATTAAGCCGTGGTTACTTTAGTTAACGAAGATTTCATTTACCCTTGTTTTGGTGTACCATTGAGAAAAAAATCTATCGCATTTGTATATACTATAGCTCGTTTGAGTAGAAGTGTTTCACATCATTTACTATAGCTTTCAGTTATGTATGTTGCTCGCACGTCTTGGCAACTTATTCACGTTAGTTGTCTAATAGTTTACATGCTTGTTTTTTCCTCGTACTCCATGGCTTTTGATGTATGTTTAGGGCATGGTTTAGAATTTATCATCCTACTCTAATATAACTCAAGAGTTTTAGTATGTTTCATCAAGTTTTGTATATTCTCCGTTGAGTTTCCATCTTCAATGCAAGGTTCTGTCCATTTTTATGCAACTATAGGAATAATAGGATATATTACGTTTAGGTATGCAATGTACAACATTATTTAAGGTATAATTTAGTTAGATATTTTTATTGGTTTATGTATATTTTAAATCCTGGTACAATGATTGACGTGGATATTATAGCTATAGAAGACTCGATTTGTTACAAGCTTGGTCTTGTTGTTTGTTTAGTGTATATTTAGTGTAGTAACATACTTCAAAGTTTAGGAGGAGTTAGAGGAGTTCCCTAGACAAAAGCTCGTTACGTATATGTTTATTTGTATAAGTAGACCGATTTACTAAGATGGATACCCTAGTTTAGCACAATTTTAACATTTATTAGGGCAGTGTAGAGAATGACTTTGATTTATGCTATTGTTAATGTTGTATGATTGTTCCACGGTAATCATAGGAATATTTGTTTAAGAGGTGAAAATCTGTACTGCATCTATGTGAAATTTCGTCTTTGAACCCTAACAAGTGTACAGTTTAACGTTTTAGAAGACGAACTATTGAATGGATTGGTCCTGGTGTAGAGGAGGTTTTACACTCTTCGGTAGTCATTTGGAGTTCGTCCAAGTTCAACGTGCATTCGTAAGTTCATATGGATGTTGGTCATAAGTTCCAAAGGTATATCAAAAAAGTTATGCTACAAGAAGCTGGTCACTGTAGGGATTTACTTAGGTCGTCAGTGAACAAAAGCCCAGATTCTATGGCCACACTCTTTGTGACTCATATCAGGCCCGTTCTTGACAACTGTACCGTTGTATGGATTCTTGGTTATGTCCAGGATGTGACTTTGCTCGAACCTGTTCAGTGATGATTTATTAAACAGATCCATGGTATGTCTGAGGTATTGTACCATGACTGGCTGTCGCCACTAAATTTGTTATGTATCAGGGGTAGCTTGCTGTGATGTGACCCAATAAAGCATTGTAGAGTCCGTTGTTATGACACAGTGGGCTTTGATTTTGTCCTACTGTAG
Organism: Gammarus roeselii; assembly: GCA_016164225.1. Lineage (NCBI taxonomy): Eukaryota > Metazoa > Arthropoda > Malacostraca > Amphipoda > Gammaridae > Gammarus > Gammarus roeselii. The sequence goes on along the minus strand of SDVV010009506.1, from coordinate 5,045 downwards.
ACATAGTATCTTGGTAAGGCAAAAGAATTTTTCAGATTGAACGGGTATCGTGATATTTTTTTTTGCTTTCCACGCATGAACTCTGTATTTGTTTTACTGTAAGATATTTTCGGTATCGTTTTTTTTAGTATACGATGTTAGTCCTGTTTCAGATCACCTCAGGAGTTGATGTACTGGATTATTTTTATTAAATACAAGATCGGTAATGCACATCGGCATCATGTATTGATTGACCATACACCTTCCATATTTGTGTAGGCTTTATTAACTGGTTGTGGTAAGATTCACAGTTTATCATACCTAATCAATGTTGCTTCGACCATAGTAGAGGAACTTACTTAGCTATTTATTGTTGTTATACGATTTTTGAACGATTGGCATAGGAATATAACTGTATTAGATAAAATATTGCGGTTTTTGCCTCCTGACATTGAATCTGGGTCCTGTTCCAAGTCGTTTCGGAGAACTAGTCTACCGGTTTTGTACAGAGTGTTTCTGTTAGACTACTTCATCAGATTATTGTAAATCTCATTATGTTTTTCGGTCGTATACTTTTACTAGATACTTATTCCCACTTGTCCTACTCCTATATATATATTTTACCCTTTCTACAGTTTTAAATTCTTGATTAATTCAGGCTTTGTTATGAGATTTTGTACCAATTCAGAATATATGATATTTCGAGCATTCACTCTATCCACTCTAGCATTTTTACTATAGATTTGTGATGTAAGGGCCGTAGTCAACAAAATATAGAATATGAATCACAGAAATCATAGGAATATATATGTTTATTATGTCTGATTGTGTCTAATTTGTTGTGCAGCTAGAACATTTTGGTATAATTTAACTCTCTTGATATTGGATCTGAGTCCTGTTTTAGATTGACTGGTAGAAGTGGTCTGTCGGATTTGTATAAACTGTTAATGTGAAAAAACACTCCATTCCTACATTGTAACTCTCAATTATGTATATCGGTTTGCACAAATTGACAGCTCCCAAACCATATTATTCATTTTTTAATTTTTCTATAAGATAGAATAACTAACACAGGTATCATATTTACTTAAGGTTTGTAATTTTCCATAAGATTAAATAATTTCCTTTGTTAAATGGGTAATTTGTGCATATGCGAAGGAGTGTGTGCGTATGTATTGTTTCACGTAAGGTTAGGTTATGAAACGTGAGTAGACTGTAGGGTTCCAAAAGATTATGTAAGCTCGCCGCATAATCATAATGATGGTTATATGCATTTGATGGTTACACGCATTTTTTTCAATATGTTTTCAACATTTTACTGTTACAATAAGATATTTTCTTGTATTGTTGGATTTTTTGCGTGATTTATGAGTTGATCAGTTTGATGTCATGTTATATTGTTTGATGTCTAATATATGGTAGTGGTACAAGATTTCTTAACTGATTGTTTCCTACGCTTTTCGCGTAATATAACGAATATTCACTAGATTCATCCTAACATTCTACTATAGATCTGTGATGTAAGGACCGCAGTCAACAAAATCTAGGATATAAAGCTCACCCAAGGTTCAAAATTAAGTATTTCTATTTCAATGTACGACAACGTTGACATGAAATAAAAGAATACGAAATGGTTGTCATACACTACCAGACATGTTATTACCTAGTCAATCTAACCTAACCAACCTTACCAATAATTATGTACTTCTATTCAAGTTTGATGGTTATGTTTGGTATTGATATATATGCATCTCTCCTCTTGGGTTCAAATCATTAGCAGTCTGAGACACTCCAACAATTTTGATCTAGCAAACATCGCTCATTTTTCACATATAAATTACATTGTTTGAATGATCAGTTTTTAATATTATATTCGAATTTTGGCTCGTATCTACATCACCTACGGTTTTGTATGATACTGATATACATGAATCGCTCCACTTGCGGTTTCAATACACCCCCTCCCCCTGTTTGATCTAGCATATAACCTTTTGCAGATGTTTAGAATCGAGAAAATTCTCATTATTCTCCATTATATGTTTGGATGAGTCTCATTATGTAGGGTCCGAAATAACTAATTCACTTCTTTTGTTACAAGGTTGTGATGTATATCATTTGGGCGTGATGTTAGGTCCAAAGATCTGGTCAATTTAATCAAACCAACCTAACAAATAATTATATATTTTCATTCAAGTTTGTTGGTTATGTATGGTATTTAGTCATTATTTTATGCAATATACATATCAAGTTACTCCACATAGCTCTATTTTACGTAGTTTTTTTCGAATCTCACACACCATTAACAAACATACACACGTTTTGAACTCATTTACAGGGTTGGTGCCGGCAACTATGCTGGCACCATGTAGGCGTTTTCATGGCCGATGCTGGCACCTGTGCCGGCACCATGTGTACACATAAACACATTTGTTCGCATATACTGGGTCAGTGCCGACACCAGTGCTGCCACCATGTAGACACATACACACATTTGTGCGCATTTACAGACTCGGTCAGCATCTTTAACATTATACTTGTGATCTGTGACTTCCAATAAAACTAATTCCCTTACTTTTATTACAAGATATATGATGTGGTTCAGTTGTTACGCTATCTTAGGTTAAAAGATCTTATCATTATCTCCTAACTTTACCAATAATTATATATTTTTATTCGAGTTTCGTGCTTACGTATGATATTCAGTCATTGATTTATGATTTATACATATCAAATGTCTCCACATGGCTCAACATTTTGATCCATCATTAGCAGTTTGAATACACTCTTCAATTTTAGTTGAGCAAATTTTCGTCCATTTTCATAGGTAAGTTTCGTCTTCTGTTTAGATGTTATAGGTATTTTATTTTTTTCTGTGGGATATATGTACGAGCGCTGTTCGATATCTCCCATGTATTACTTTTTGAATTCCTTATCTCTCATAGGTAGACTGTATTATTCCATTTTTTTCTGGTCGGGCCTCGGTTGTGATATAAGAGGATACTCTTGACAAAGCTTCCACTAGTCAACCTAACTAAACTAGACTAGAAATGTTTGATTATTGGTAAAGTTATACGAGAATGACTAGATCTTTCATTCGGACATGACGTAATAAACTGAACCACACTAAATTTCTTGTAACAAAAGAAAGGGAATTAGTTTTATTGGATATCACAGATCAAAAGTAAAATTTTACAGATGGTGAACGAGCCTGTATTAGCGTACAAATGTGTGTATGTGTCTACATGGTTCCGGCACTGGTGCCGGCACCGACCCAGTATATGCGTACAAATGTGCGTATGAGTCACTCGTACACCACCCGTAAACCAACCGTTAGCTACCCGTTATGGCACTCATGATAAGCTAAGGTCCCAAAAAGTAGTTAACTTGGCCCAAAAGTAATCAACTTCGGCCCGAAAGTAATTATCAATTACAATGTCCGCGTTACGTAGGGGCTAAGTCGGCCATCTAAAATGATAATTAGGATCAAAAGTAATTAACTTTGACCCAGAAGTAACTAATTATTATGATGCCCGAGTTACATAGGGGCTAAGTCGAACATCAAAAGTAATTCGATACATTTCAACCGTTACCTTGTCCAAATCGCTCAGGGCGTTTCACTGACCATATTAACTGCTTATGAATGTTTAGCACGAGCCTAACAATGCACGGTGACACCAGGGAAAGCTTGGCTTGAGCTTACCAATGCTCAGTGACACTACGGTAGCTAGGCTCTGGCTTCCCAATGCTCAGTGACACTACGGTAGCTAGACTCTGGCTTTCCAATGCTCAGTGACACTACGGTTGCTAGGCTCTGGCTTTCCAATGCTCAGTGACACTACGGTAGCTAGACTCTGGCTTCCCAATACTCAGTGACACTACGGTAGCTAGACTCTGGCTTTCCAATGCTCAGTGACACTACGGTTGCTAGGCTCTGGCTTTCCAATGGTCAGTGACAGCACTGAGAGCTCGGTTTTAGCGTACTGATGTTCGGTGGCAATACGGTAGCTCAACTTCAGCTTACCAATGATTGTCGACACTGTGGATAGGTCGACTTTACAATACCAATGCTCGGTGATGCTACAAGTAGCTCTGCTTTAAATTACTATGTTCGGTGACACAACGGAAAGCTCAGCATCGTCTTCCGGATGGTAAACTACTATTTGAAGGTACAGCAGGCATTTTTTTGTGCTTGTCAGATAATAGATACATGGTGACACAGTGGAGAGCACATCGTCTTCTCAAAACGATGTTATGGGACAATAACATCATCAATAAAAACGTGCAGCCCACTCTGTTTGAGGTTATGAAGTGGGAGATGCACGCTGAGCGGAGGAAGTCTTAGATGTGAGTTTACTTCGGATTGAAGTACATGTACTATGGCAATCTCAATACATGAGTTAGAGGAAGGGATGCTTCGGCATTGAACCCTCGAAATGTATTTTGAAATTTGAAGTGATCGCGAATTGAAATGTGTATACCATGAAACTGTTATTGTGATTGTGTTGTTAAACCAAAAAAATATTGTATTATTGACACAAACTTTTTGCAAAGAAATGGATTATCTTTCTACTAGGGGCAAATAATCAGGCTTGAAGACAAAGATTGTTATGGACGGAATAAAACAATTTTTTATACAATAGCCCTCTCAACTATAAACAGTGTCAGATCGAATAGACGAATTATCAATAAGAATTTCACGTTCTGTTAATAATCATTTTGGGAGCTCAGATAAACGGAACAAATAACATACTGCTTTGAAGACTAGATGAAAAACGTTCTTGTAGCTTTTATGAATTATCCATACTCTTTTGTTTTGATTACAGTTGATTGAACAAATTAGTTTGATTCTACTTAGGGCAGCCTCGTCCGGCTCAGAAATACCTACATAAAATACAGGTTATATTCAATTTAAAAAATGTGTGTATTATACCTCAATTTATGGTTTGAAGTTTATTATTTCTCTGCTCCATTTCATTTTTAACCCCTTCAGCTTCATAGGATTTCATTCTCAAACATTCCTCGCCTGTTGGCTCTAGACCATTCGTCGGCAGCTGGCTCCATACCAT
>SDVV010009505.1:1474-16675 GCA_016164225.1 Gammarus roeselii | reverse complement strand
GAGAGACATGAATGTGGAGGTGGCGAGAGAGCGTGCAATGAACAAGCGTGAGTGGAGAATGGTTGTGAATGGTTGATTTTGACGCTGCTCTGATGTGCTTTCCCGCCCTTGGCATCCCGCTGTCGGGATGGTCGTGGGTGGGAGGGGGGCCGGCCATTATGACGCGGCGGGGGTAAACCAGTGAAAACTGTCGGGCCCTGCTGCTGACGACGGTTCCTCGGACTGCACTCGTGACCCAGAGTGTAAGTTGAGGGGCTACCGGCCGGACCCTTTAGCACAAAAGGGCTAAGTTGTGTGAGTGTGAGCGTATGAGGGTGTGAGGTGCGCCTTGCCGTCGGCCACCCCCCTTTCTGGGGGATGCGGCCTAGTGTCTGTATCTGTATCTGTATTAAAAAGTAACATGATGCACTTGTCTGATAATAATGAGTGTTATCAGAATGTTAAATTCAGTCATAACATACCTAATACCTAAATAAATATGAGGACTTATGATGTGCGTGTTTTATACTCTTATATTATAGGTACATTATAATACAAAATAAAATGTGATTATCAATTTAAAGTCCCGCAAGATGCACTGAGGAATACTGTCTATTTAGTTCGCAACAGACTTATAAACCAATAATTATCTGTGGATAGTCAATCACTGAATATCTCTACTGGAAAAGTGATTTTGTTATCTTTGTGAGCATAAGATTTACCGAAGTGGAAATGTATACTTCAGCCTTTGAATCAAAATTATGGAAAAGTATCGATAAGATTTTTGCGGTGAGACAGGTCTGTGAGAAGAACCTTGCAAAGGGAAAGGATGTGTTCTGGGCCTTCATGGATTTGGAAAAGGCATACGACAGGATTGACAGGGAAGCCCTAAGAAGGGCGTTTCGTTTGCAACGAGTGTACGGAAATCTATTGAAAGCGGTGCAAAGTTTCTGCGTTGGCAGCCGAGCATGTGTCAGAGGGGGAAGAGAGGTGAATGATTGGTTCACAGTGAAAGTGGGTCTGAGACAAGGCTGCGTGATGTCTCCCTGGCTGTTCAACCTCTATATGGATGGAGTGGTCAGGGAGGTGAACGCGATTGTGCTGGGTTGTGGCTTGGAGCTGTTAGAAGCTAATGAGCGGACTTGGCAGTTGAGCCAGTTGCTGTTTGCGGATGATACGGTGCCGGTGACGGATTCAGAGGAGAAGCTATGTAGGCTAGTGTCTGTGCTTGGTAGTACGTGAGAGGAGGAAGCTTCGAGTGAACGTTGTAAAAGTAAGGTAATGAGATGCTCGAGGACAGTCGATGCGAGCAAAATTTGTGTTCTCCTAAAAAGAGAGTTGTTGGAAGACGTTCAGTATTTTAGGTATCTGGGCTCCCATGTGGAGAAGACGAACTAGTGGAAACTGCGGTGAAGTCGCGAGTGAAGGAGGGGTGTAAAGTGGTGGTGCACTAAAGAATGTAATGAGCTGTAGGACGTTAGGGAAGGAAGCAAAGAGAGGGTTGTGTGAGGGTGTCGTCGTCTAAACTGTGTATACGGAGCTGAGACTTGGGGGATGAGAGCAGAGGAGAGAAGAAGGTTGAGTGTTTTCAAGATGAAATGTTTGAGGAGCATGGCTGGAGTGTCGCTGAGAGACTGGTTCACTAACGATGTGGTTCGAATTAGATCGGGGATGTTGAAGAAATTGGAGGACAGAGTGGATTCGCGTGCTCTGAGATGGCTCGGGCACATGGTGAGGATAGATGAAAGGAGATTGGCAAAAAAGGTGATGGAGGAGGAAGCGAATGATGTAGGCCTAGAAGTTGACCAAAGTTTGGGTGATTGGATGGTGTGAAGCAGGCGTTAGGAAGGAGGGGATTGAATGTTGGGGTAGCGAGAGAACGTGCAATGAATTTGACGCTGCCCTGATGTGCTTTCCCGCCCTTGGCATCTCGGTGAGAAATAAGATGGCCGTGAGTGGGAGGGCGGTCATCATGGCGCGGCTTGGGTAAACCAGTCACGCTGTCGGGCCCTGCTGCTGACACGCACCTCGGACCGCTCTCGTGACCCCGAGTGTGTGTTGTGGGGTTTCCGGCCGGACCTTTAGCGCAAAAGGGCTTAGTTGTGTGAGCGTGTGAGATGCGCCTTGCCGTCGGCCACCCCATCTCCTGGGGGATTCGGCCTAGTGTCTGTATGTGTCTAGTTACTTGATTTTTTTTACACGTTAACTCGAACCTTCCTCCTCTCCTATACTCTACCAAACTTCGACACTAGCCGATATAAATTGTCCTCTGAATCCGCCACCAGTGTCGTATCATCCGCAAACAGTAACTGACTCAACTGCAACTCCGCCCATTCACTTCCAACAGCCCTATAGCCACGACCCATTACACTCGCGTTCACCTCCCTAACCACTCAATCCATGTAAAAACTGAACAGCCAAGGAGACATAACGCAACCTTATCTCAGTCCCACTTTCACTGAACCAATCACTCATCTCACTTTACACACTGACACATGTTCTGCTGCCAACATAGAAACTCTGAACCGCTTTCAACAGATTTTTGCCCACTCCATTCCAACGCAACACCCTTCATAGCGCTTCAATGTGAACTCTGTCATAAGCCCTTTCCAGACACATGAAGGCCCATAATACATCCTCTCTCTTCGCAAGGTACTTCTCACATACTTTTAGGGATGACTATAATTAAAAGTTTCCATAAACGTGCATGAAAACTCAAAAGCGACGAGTTTGTCGGTAATTTTGTGGACATGTTATCTTAAGAATAGTGATATCCTTCACCCAATTGAATTCTCATGTAGCAATATATTTGCTATAAGCCATCCAATCACCCAAACTTCGGTGCTATATAATAAAAAAGGCTTAAATTTCCAATAAAACAAAGTAATAATTTAAATAGCCTTTATTTTATTTACACGTGTAAAACAATATCTAGCCAATGAAAATATGAGAATCAATTTCTTCTTGTTATCTGCCCTAATGATAGTGCCATAATTGATAAATTATGCTAATTTCTTTCACTATCGCTTAATTTGATAATAACAGCCAATATTGCCAGCTTGAGCCACGTTCCCTCCGACAGTTCAGAGAGAAGAAACAACCTTCCAAGCTCAACAAAGGGAAAAGATGCAGGGAATCGATCGGAAGCGAATAGCTACCTGCGTAGAAATTATTACCTCCAGTTTACGAGAGATAACACTACCAGCTACTCGTAGAAAAGAATATACAGCATCGAATCAAACTGCTTACTTGGAAAAAATCAAAAGTACAATCTCATTTGCAAGTGCATTGTTTTGGTACAAATATTCAAACTGTAAACAAAATGCTACACTATAAAAACAAAACAATTTCTGTAACACGTACAATGAAATGAATTAAATAACCACATTTGCGTAACTTCAAAATTAGCCGCAAATGCTATTCTAGCTCGAGAGCACACGAAAGATTACGTAACACATTAGCCACACTCGTAGACCACTGATAGTTCTACATCTCAATATTTGATTAGGCTTAGATTTTGACATCCTGAAAATTACGCATTCTGAACTTGTGAACCTTCTAGTTCTTGATTTGTGACGCTCGATATTATAACGATAGCAGTTACTCTATGAAAGATGGCATCAAATTGAATTGTGGTAGATACTTGGCAACGGTTATAATGTGTTCACTAAGTAAAATGTTCATCTTCTTAGTGGGGAAATATGAGAAAGTGCAACGACGAGAATTGGTGAAAAACAAACACTTTTTGGTCTCATTGATAAGATTAGAGTGACGAGGCTTTATGACGAACTGGAGTCAGCGTCCTTCTGGCGCAAAACGTCAAACCAGCAACTAGTGCTGCAGCAAGTTATAGACATCTCTGACTCATAGTCACAGACGAACGCAGCGTCTTTCACGATCCTCTCCCACACCGCTAGCTCTGGTAACCATTACATCCATGGCTTTATAAGCTACCTTATACCGTTCAGATTCCTGGCCAGCAGTTCGTACCAAGGGTCAGGATGACTCAAACCTGCAGTTGTTGGCCTCCCGTGGACGTCTACTGCAAGGCGAGGCCATCACGCTTCCCACTCGGCCACTATTCACCACAGTGCCTACCAAATATTATAAGTGTGTAATCATGAAAATATTTAAAATTTAAAGAGCTGTGGAAAGGAGACCTAATAAATGTAACTAAATTGAATTCGTTTACCAAGAATAATTACAACGGAATGAATAAACAGTATGGATGGCGCTATAAATGTTGGTCCAAATGTCACTATGATAGATGTTTGATTTAGCTGAACAACTTCGGATGAGAGAACCTCAGTCAAGAACTGTTATCTGAACGCAAAAAGTATAAGAAAAAAGCAATTGTTAAGCACCTACACGGTGTTTGCATGCACCATCATTACAAAAGCTTGGTACGTGGAGATAAAAATCTGTAAAAAAAATTGTGTTGTCTACCAACTGTTCTTCATTTAGTTTGTTCAAACCATTCCTGATAACTGATGTGACGAAGGCCTTAGCGACCCGAAAGCAACTGGTAGCGACATTCAGTCGTCATTTTTTATTAGATTTCTTTCCCTTGAATAAATATTGAGAACTGAAAAGTGTATCAATTGATTATTTGCGATTTGCACACCTAAAACACACTGAATAGTATAGTTATTATTATCGCTTGATTATAGTGCTTCTACATCGTGTTATAGGATACACCTCGCGATGACTCGCGCTACAACTGCTCTCACACAATACATGGAATAGTAGCATAATAGTAATAATAAAACCCACTCTTCATGATCGCGGTACGTGCGATTTGAGAGCTTGCGATAATCTTTTGTGAAATAAAGGACACATATGAAGCGAACTTTGATGTATTATTGACCTTAAAGTAACGTCACCTTGAAACAATAGGAGAAGTAGGCCTAAACCTGATAATTCCGTTGAAGGTATTCCATGTTAAGGTTGGGGACGTCCTTGCAAGAAGTGATGACACAGCCACATATGTTATGCCGCAGCGATATGTAGGCTTGTGAAAACAAGGTTAAATGTTCATGAACGAACTGATGTGTGGCGCTGAAATACAGCAATAAAATGTGATGACAAATTCTAATAGATTCACAAACAAATATTGCAGTGCGTCGGATAAAATATGTCAGGGGTCACAAACGAAGTAATTAAATATTCTTGAACTTCTTTACCGAAAACAGATGCAATAAATAGGATGGTACGTAATATCATTCCTCGAATTGATATCCAAGCCCTTGGCAAAGACATTGCAGTAGATATGCCAATAACTACAATATCAGACATCAGAGGTAGTGTTATTCTGAGTAAAATTATCACATAGGTTATTCAGATACATCATTTTGTTCTACTTCCTGTTGCATAAGAAGCGGGGCTTGCGAAAAAAAGTTTGCTGTAAATTCTATTGACATTAGGAAGTAGCAGTTATTTACAGTAAGGGAGAGGACCCTCTGTCGCAGCACGCCCACGTTGTTGCAGAAATGTAAACAACTCTATTACGGTGCATTAAAAAATTGCAAAGTGTGTGTTGACACGACAAAAAACATCTGTTCTCATGATGTCATCTTATTTTCAACTACAGCTGTGACGTATATTTTCTTAATTCGGAAAGTCACATTATTATTTAATAATCCACCGACACATCTGGACTCTGGCATTCATTTTTTCCGACATTTTCAGAGTTTTCTACTTTCAAAATGATCAGATATTTATATATTCAAAACTCATTCTGTATGTACATCAGATGACAAATATCATCACAAAACTCAACAATAGAGCACAAAGAGGAATATTTTTCTCAATACACCATTTACAGTTACAAGAACACGAGACCAGAATCATAAAAGAACTGTATACAAAGCATGAAAAACAATTGAAACGAAAGCAGAGCAAATACAGAACTAGAGAAGAACTATGTACAAATGCAAACATGTTGAAAATAACAGATTTCCTTCCACAAACCACTGTAGTTACCTACTGTCTTTTACTGTGAGAAGGTATTTATCCCGAGTGCTTATATAACTAGACAGCTAGTGGCACTACAGCATTACTGTACAATTGCATGATGTGATTAAGGTCGACAGATGGCAACAAAACACTGTTGGTCTCGCTGCAATTTTGCTAGCATAAGGAACATCAAACTGAATATCAAAAGCTGAAGTGGAACCAGTCATTTCATTCCATGATCAAAAGAGTCACGAGTGAAGCGAAAGATAGTGCATGTGGAAATAGAAATGCATCCATTCAAAGTCTTCCGCTGAATAATGCTACATTTGTGATGGGCACTGTCCGGTTACATGTAGCGACAATACTTGTGTATTGATGTTGCTATTGAAATAAATAATTTTGTCATGACCAATGTTCTAAAAGTGTTGAAAAAATAGTTTTATTTACAATAAAGTGGCTATTCAGCATTGTTTTCATGGCAATAGTAGCCATGGTATGTTTGGTGATTTCAATTGAGTTAGAGAAACAAGAAATTCTATATCTTGAGGTAAAATGTAAATCCCTTCTACTATGTTTCGATGGAGAAACAAGAAGTTGTTTATCAGTTCTCATATCATGACGTAATAAGAAAATAACTCCTAGTAGCTATATATCAATAAGTTGAAATGTTTATGTTCACATTCTGGAAATCTTGTGCAGCAATATACTCCGTAGATAACAAACTTCATCGACACTGACTTCTTAGACACTAACTGGTTCAAACATAAACAACATTAACTCTTTTATCTATTTATCGAGATGAATGTATCGCCGATACATATATCAGTAGTGAAGAAACATATCGCTGTATCAAAACCCACCAGGACAATTTATAAGTATTGAAATATCGATGTCCATCACTGAACGCAACCTTACGCTGTTGATACTGTATCAAATATAATATACATTATTTTCACTCCATACTTTAACTTAAATGCCAAATTGGCGCAGTTGTTAGGAAAGTGTTCCTCGTATTTTAGTAACTGTCATTACAAACAGACACCAAGCTGCCACGACAAGGAGATGGCTCCTCCTGAGATAGGCGAGCGATGGAGAAACTTGTAAAATAATCATGTGAAGATATGCGTGTATGCTTCACTTCAACTGTACGCAGGCTCGTTTTATTCACAGCGCAAATTTTTTTATTACCTTAAATCTGATTGGCTTCCACTCCAAGATATTCTATCAAGTATGCATAAATCATATAATTTTTATCATGCGAGAATTATATGAAGAGCAACTCGCTGGTTCTTGCTTCATGTACCAGTTCTCGGGATCGCCCATTGCCCAATTCGGGCTCGGCGGAAGATGTGAATCATCAGATTCAACATGAGGCTCATCAACGAGCTATTTAGAGCGACTTTAGCACTTTCATCGACCAGGCTTGTAGTGGCGTATCTAAGCAGAGTCAGTGCTCTTCGTACGCCGAATGTCAGAGTAGCAATTATCCATCTGGAATTGTTCTGCACGAGTGCTCTATGGAGCGCAATCGACCTTACGGTATATGGGCAGGTGGTTAATGAGATTTTATCGGAGAGTCAGGAGCCACTACCAACAGCATTTATGCTAGCAACCTGACAAAAGAAGGACTGGACAACAACAACAAAAATCTTGAGTCCTGAAAGCAGCTGTTCCTTAGAGAAGCTTCACTTCCCTCACCCAACAGGCAGGTTGATAGTGGTATACTAGCTTCATGCAACACAAACTCACAGTGAAGCGGAACGCACTGCCCCGTGGGACTTCAAAAGGGTAAAATTACAGAGCTGACTTCACGATGTTAATGCAAAAGCGATTAGATAAAAGTGACAAGGAATTCTCAGATGCTGGAGTCGATGTCCTTCCGGCCCCTTTAATGTAGAAGAACAAGCCATCTCCTAGCATTTTACCGGAATGGTGTAATGAAAAATTAAGCGTTTTGATGAGCTTAAATCGAGCAAGTGCTGTGAATACTTTACTAAACTTATTTCTCAGGAATGCTTCAAATTGATAACGCAACCCTAACCCATAGCAAATTTTAATTACTAGTGAAAACTTGTACCTATATTTTTCGGTGAAACTTGCCGAATCTATGACATGTCTTTGCTTATGTGGCACGAAGCAAACTATCCAATTGACTACCAATTTGTAAGAGTAAAAGACCCCAACTGGAATTGAATGCAGAGAGCTTGGCGGCTCTAAGTGCGCTCTGCTCCTATCACTCGCATACCCTCACATCGCCATCAGGTTCTTGCCTTACCAAGTTAGAATCACATTCATTGTACCCTATTGAATAAGTTACACAATTGTTCTCATCACCACCTTCCTTCTTCCACTCAGCGATAAGCATTATTTTCACTACCTTACTTAGATGAATTCTTTCATTAAGTGGAGTTCACTACAATATAAATCCAGAAAGATATTACAAGAGATTAACAGTACTCATAGATAGGTACATTGTTTAGACAAAATATCTGTACAATATTTTTCCTACACCTATGCAACTTATCTATTTCTACTGGAGGAAGATATTATACAGATACAGACGCAACATCCGAGTCCCCCTAAAGGGGGATGGTCGAAGCAAGGCGCACCTCACGTTCCTCTCATGCACTTACAAACATACCAAACCATAGCCCTTTAGCGCTAAACGGTCCGCCCAGGAACCCGCAACACACACTTCGGATCAGGAGTGGGGTCCTCGATTAGTGTCAGCAGCAGCGCTAGACAGCTTTCGCTGGTATACTTCCTGCTGCATATTTGTTGGGTCCTTACCTACACCTCGTTTCTTAACAAGACGCCAAGGGCGGGAAAGCGCATCAAGGCCACGTCAGAACTCATCCATTCTTGATTATTATCAACCCACGCATATCCATTCCACGCTCTTTCGTTCCCGCCACACTGATGTCTCTCCTCCTCGAAGATATTATGGATTCTAGAAAAGAATATGGGTGCTAGGTGATGGTCAAACCCTTTCCAGCGTCATTGGATCAACGTTTATACGAGAAGATGTTACAGGTTCTTAGAGGAATAGGTTACCGGTGCAATATGGATATGAAACGGCATCTAGATACAACAGGTTATACATGAGGAGAACAGGAATTCTAAAGGAAGATGCAAATATGACGTGTTGAAAATATTGATTGTGGGGCTAGTCGTGGAAGAGAGTTATTATAATAATAAAGTTTTTAAAACATTAGCATAACAAATTTTTCTGTTGAGAGAAAAATTACGTAAGATGGAATTGCAATCCAAGGAACTTGAAAGCCACTGACTTCCCATACTGCATAAGACAACATAATGTTTTTTATACATAAAAAACGTTGATTTTCATACATTGGCATAGTTTCACAGATTATAACCAACTAAACAGATCACAATGACAACATCATTTGTCACTGCTGAGAGTAAAAATTGTTCAAACTCAATTATCGATAGAAAGTACATGAAAATTTGTTACAAGCTGCAACACAGACAGAAAAAAAAATATTTTTTATCATGGCAGATACGAACAGGAAGGCTCAGAAGGAGGTAATGCAAGGCGAGAGCTTCAGAATTAAAATAAGTGTTGAACAAAGAGAAAAACTAAACAATCTCATCATATAATTAAAATGAGACAAGATAGATTCTAAAAAAAAATCAAACCAGCAGTGAAACTACCAACAGTTCGACCAAGGCTTCAAATGGTTAGTTCCAAAATGACCCGAGATTCAATGCTGTGTAAGCAACATAATAACGTCGTAAAACAGTTAGGTGTGCTCACAGGGCGCCGTAGCCTGACGTCACGGCATCCTAGGAACGAGTAAAAACCAATTGTCACTACGCCTTGCCATAACGATTGTTTCCAAATATATATTGTTCCTTAAACGTTCATTTGCATAGAGCATTGATACATAAAAAATGCGTTAAATTAAACTTTCTAGAAGAAAATTATATGATTTTTATTTTGTATGAGTTTTGGTTAGATGAAACCAAGCTCATTAATAAAACGTCGGTACATTTTCAATTACAAATTCGCATCAAATGCGTGATCCCTATAGCGGCTCATCTAGACTGGTGGTAGAAAAGTGTTTTACGGAAACAAAATTGCCTTGCAACTTGTGGTAACTAGCTGAGTGACGTCAGAGCTTCGGTGCCGAATTGTTCTTTGTAATTTCACAAAATACAAGACAAGGAAAGGCACTTCAAGAGTGCTGTCTTCCATGATCATAGGAATGCTTAACCCTTTTCTATTTCAATATAAGAGCTTGACTTTAGTAGCTCTCTGAATCAATCAATAAAAGATTTAGATATTAACTGTAAACAATAACTGCCAACAACACAGTTTTGATAATAATAATGGTTCGTAACGGATGAGGCAACACTATTCATCTATTTAACAAATTAGGGATGGCATCTGCAGGGTATTGCATACAACAGAGAAGTATTCTAAATATTTATACAAGTCTCTGCAACATACATAATCTTAGCATTAACAATAATAATCAGACACCGCAGCTAACAAGTTATAAGCGATTATATACACCAAAGGGGGTAGCTATTTGAATTATGCCTCTGTATATGACAACGTTTAAACAAGAGATCATCACATCCACGCTACAGAAGACCAAGCGAAGCTCTCAAGGGAAATTCTGCGCTGTACGCGAGCATGCATACACTTAATGCTATCAACAGTTACTGTACATCACCAACTATTGAACTGGACACTCTTACCTACCACCTAGCATGGCTCTCTATCTTAAATGCTAGTAAAGAAGAGATAAATGCACAAGCATAGACTCAGAAAAAAACTTTCACTGTAATTTTTGCCTGCCGGGCTGGGCTAAAATGTCAACAATTCATAGGGGCCTGTAATGTGATCGGCTTAGGACAAATGGGCACGTTTCTTCTATGTTACTTATTCGTAAGAGTTTATTATAACTTATTTGTAGAAATTAAGAATACTTAAGTTTAGCTAGACTCAGCATTCTGCCCATGGGTGACACAAGGGTATTCCTATCATATAAGCAGGTCTTAGTATTTTGTTTTGGTCTAAAAATAGATGCGATGTCATTGAAGGAGCGACTGCATTTAAAACAAGTGGATTTTTAAGTTATCGAGTGAATTTGATGCACACCAACACACCTAACATGTGACAACACCCATACAAGATATGGAGAACTACTGCTAGAATTACTTGTACATAAAGTTTCTAATCTATTTGTGTACTTGCTTGCAGACCTGCAGCATCGATCGAGTAAGGAAAGGGCCTACAGTGCTCAGTACACAAACATGCATGTCATCCTGATCTCGTCTCTAACAACGTAACGTGAAATTCAATCAGGAGTGGGAGACTTTGGCTTTGCAGGCTACTGAAACAAATGGTGAAGATATAAACATTTCTTACTCAAATCATCAATCCAACAACAGAAAACGAATGAAAAACTGCCGGCACAGTTAAGAAAACATGACTAGTATCTTTCTAAAACTAGGCAGATTACAACAAAGAGTTGCTTCATATAAGTCAACTTAGAGGCGGGTGTCGAGATTTCTGTTTCGAACGGATTCAGCACTTTTGCTGTTACAACAGAAGTGTTGGATAGTGACCAGTAGCAGCAGAAGACCTGTGTCGGTTACCTGTATGTACTATTCCTAGCACTGAGGGAAATTTTTAGATGGGCAGACATTTTAGGCCTCACAGCTAACAATTTCTGCATCTCAGCAACCAAGCACTAACAGAGTTGGTTCTGTTGTTTTGAGTTTCTAAAGAAGTAAATTTTCGGATTCATTTTCGATCTTATCTTGCAGACACGTATTAAATATCCCATCATCAATGGTTACAAACGATATTTAATAATCATCGACAGGGAGAGCAGTAAATGAAGTACAAGAATTTCTGCTTCACCAAAATAGTTCGGATGAAGCCACGACCCTGTCATTGCTGGCAGAACCAAAGAGAATGGCACAGTTCAGTGACTCGCAGTATGGTCTCAAACGCGTGCGTCAGTTAATACCAAATGTTAATCATTCTAATACAACGTGCAGATGCACTTCCATTACTGCTTTTTTTAAATAATTCTTCCTTATGTCTGTAAGTAAGTTCTTTTTAGTACTTACATGAAAAATCTTCATAACCGTATCAAGTATCATAAAATGTTTTCCTAATAAGCAGTAATGGGTACGATGCAAATAGCAGGCACTTCAGGAATTATCAATGAGAATCATCCCAATATTTGTTTATTGAATCGCAACATAGTACACTTCACAACACCATTCACTACACTGAGTTCACATTCCGTGCTTCTTCTTGCGACTTACATACAGAGGCACCATCACAAAGGCTTCTCTTCTGTTATTCCACGCCTGGTTCCATTCTGAGGATTTGGTGGATGACGTCATAGGTGCCCGCAAGGTAGTAGCACTCGTTGAGCAACTCTTTGTCGTCCTCGCTGTCGTTGGAGGCGTCGTCACTGCAAGAGGAGAGGTTACTGCTCGAGCTGTTATTGATGCTCGAGCCCAGAGAGTGCGACGTCTTGTCCGTGTCATCGTTGTCGGCATCTGGTGATGTCAAGCATGGCGGTGCCGAAGGTTGGTTTAAAGAGCTTGTAACGCAGGGCGAAGCCTCACTAAAAATGCTCTGGACTTGAGCTGGTTCTTGCTGGGAGTTGGAGCTTCCATCTCCTGTCTCTGGCTGCTGGTTTGATGAGACAAGCCTCCCGTGGCAAGTTTCCGTAAGCGCTGATCGGGCACCGGACATCGGAATTGCGACGGAAATTTTCAAGGACGTGGACAACAAATGAGGAGAATTTCCATTTTGATTTGCCGTGCCTTCACTTGTGAGTTTAGATGCCGGTTCTTCATTGGTCACATTATCGCCTTCTAGAGAATCACCGACAATATCAGCGGTCACGGGTTGCATGGGAGAACCGGCAACGCTTGCTTCAGACAAGAGTGAGTGTGTTTCTGCCAACAGTCGTTCCTCGGCAGCCTGATCAGTTTGCGTGTGGTGACCGCTCACTTGCAGTAGCGGTTTAGAGTGAGCGTTTGAATCGATTCCTTCGTTCGACTCCAAACTCTGTTTGCTGATATTGCAATCGTCGGGAGCTGTGTTGGGGCCACTTGTGGTATTGTTGTTGTTATTCTTCTTTGATAGGATGATGTAGTTAAGCCTGGCCCTGTACTCTGACAGAGTTAACACTTGACACTTGTAGCTGATCGTTTGAAGATCGTTGGTATCGCGATGGTTGGACTCGAACAGCGCGCCCTGTGGGAAAAGTTCATTTTAATCATAATAAACAAAATGATGGGCTGTGTTGAAATGAGGAGTTTCATAATTAAATCGAACTTTATGATGTAGTGAAATATGTTTAGCAATATGCCCGAGTATTAGAGATGTGTTACAAAAAGAAAAACTGAAAAATTGTCATCGAAATAACAAGAATTGTAGTTGTTACCTTTACGACTTGAGTTTCAATGATACCAAACTTAATCACTTCTCGTTACCGCGTTTAGCATCAATGGATCCCACGACCACTGTCAGTCTCACCTTGGGCTGCTTCAGCTTCTTGGGCTCATCATTGATCTCGTTAGGGTGGTAGAACCAGTGGACGGTGACGCTGCGGTTGCCGCCCCAGCCCTCACAGAGGTGCTCGATGCGACCGATGTAGGGGTTGTCTGGAGGCCCAGACGATCGGAATACGCAACAGTCCCCGACCTAGCGAGAAGAGATTTGATTGTTGGAAGCAAGAGAGTAAAGAGTCCTCCATCTGAAAAACGTGTGGAGGATCCGAGAGTGGGATTGAATCAAAAGTCATAGCACTGAAAATGAGTTAACGTTATTGAATAATATATTAGCTTAGATAAGAGGAACGAGGTTTTCTAGCGTGCTGGATTCAGCGTCCTTCTGGCGCCAAACGTCAAAAAATCAACTAGAGCTGCATCAAGCTATAAATAAATTTTATACTAGATTAGAGTGATAAGATGTTCGAAAAATGTGTGTTGT
This sequence comes from Gammarus roeselii, assembly GCA_016164225.1. Classification (NCBI taxonomy): domain Eukaryota; kingdom Metazoa; phylum Arthropoda; class Malacostraca; order Amphipoda; family Gammaridae; genus Gammarus; species Gammarus roeselii. The sequence goes on along the minus strand of SDVV010009505.1, from coordinate 2,745 downwards.
GCGTCGTGCGGGCGAGTGTAGAAGGATGAGCTGCGAGTGGTGGAACGATGAGGTAAACTGGCGGTGCCACATATGAGAGAACCTTCGAATAGTGGTTGCAAGCGAGGTCGGTATTGGCGTACGACTACTTTAGAGAGAAGAGCAAAGAAGTGAAACGGCTGGTGAGAAGAGCCAAAAGAGACGCTGATGCCAGATAGGCAGGCGGCTGTGCCAAAGTTTTGAGAAGCACAAAAAGATGATCCGAAAAGAGGTGAAGCGGGTGAGAAAGGGGGAGACCGAGATGGAGGAGGTGGTAAAAGATGAAAACGCCCGGTTGTTGTTGGAGGGCGAGGATGTACGGACGGGTTGGGCCAAGTATTTAGATGACATGATGAGTGTTGAGGATGTCAGAGAGGCTGACATTATTGCTGTAGGTGGTGGTGCTCGGATGCCGGTTTTGGGAGAGACATGTTGCGGGCATTACTAAATAAGAGGTGCAGAATGACGGATGGTATAACGTTAGTCAAAGGGCAGGTGAGGATACTGAATCTGTGTTTTGTGTCGAGCGTGATACCGATTGAGCGGATCAGAGTTTCTATGTTGTCAGCAGAGCAGATGTCAGAGACGGGAGCAAGGTTGGTGCTGGTTCGGAGTGAAAGTGGGACAGACAAGATTGCGTCATGTCTCCCTGGCTGTAAATCTTTACTTGGATGGAGTGGTGAACGTGAGCTCAATGGGTCGAAGCTTAGAGCTGTTGTTGGCACCGAGTCAGTTACTGTGTGCGGATGCAGCTCAATGGGTCGAAGCTTAGAGCTGTTGTTGGCACCGAGTCAGTTACTGTGTGCGGATGCAGCTCAATGGGTCGAATATGTGTAGGCTAGTGACGGAGTTTGGTAGAGAGTGTATGAGAGAAGGAAGCTATTAGTTAACGTGGGTAGAAGCAAAGTGATGAGATGTTCAAGGAATGTTGATGTGAGCAGAATAAGTGTCCTCCTAAATGTAGAGTTCTTGGAGTAATTTCACTTCTAAGGACCTGGGCTCTCATGTGGAGAAGAATGAACTGGTGGAAACTGAGGTGAAGTTGCGCATGAAGAGAGGGTGTAAAATGTCTGTGATGTACTGGAGAGTGTAATGAGCTGAAAGATATTGAGGACGGAAGCAAAGAGTGTTGTATGAGGGAGTAGTTACCCCAACAATACTATAGGGAGCGGAGACTTGGGGCTGAGAGCAGAAGAAAGAAGAAAGTTGAATGTTTTCGAGATGAAATGTTTGTGGGACATAGCTGGAGTGAC
>SDVV010009504.1:0-16676 GCA_016164225.1 Gammarus roeselii | reverse complement strand
TCCATTCACGACGACGGAAGACGCTAGCCAGTCCGCCGAATTCGTTCTTCCCTGCCGTGACATCTGTGGAGTTAGCACTTACTGAAGCAAACGCAGAAGGAGAGACCAATGTTTGCCAGATTCTTAAATCAGTCAACTCTTTTTCATTGATTCAACATGAGATCCATGTACAGTGGCTACTTGCTTCTGGGGGGGGGGGGAATCTCGTGTAGTAATGATGAGTTTCATGTCGAGCACTTGTCCTGTGAACGCCTTTTCAAGTTCCTTGCGTCATCTAAAACGCTCCTATAGTGTCAGCTGTTAGAATTAATCTGATTCACACAAGTACAAAGATGTAACCAAAGAGTAGGGCGACGGGGGTCGCCGTTCCCTGCTAGAGGCTCGAAAATATAAAAGAAAGCATAGTTAAAACCTAAAGAGTCTGTGTTTATAACAGTCCATCAAATGAGTAATGAAAAATTCGCCTTTCACCCCTGGTGATAATTCTGGCTATGCGCTTGCCTAAGGGCAAGTAACGATTAAACCAGATCTCATGCAGTACTCGTTTAAAATTGACCTTTGTCTCACAAAAATCTTCCCTAGCTTGACCTATGTTCTCACTATCCGTGAAGTAATTATCTTCATCTCAACTAATTCTGAACTACTTGGTAAGCTTTTCATCCAGCCTTGGTTGGTCAACAACTTCGCAATCGATATCAATTAGACTTAATCACCTTGGCTTGTCTAACTTCAAACTGGCGCAACTTCTTTGAAGGCAATATCAATGCCCTCCTTCAAATGTGAAGGAGGGCATAACCCTCCCTACAAATGGGGGGGTTATGCTGGAAGACGCATAACCCCAATGCCACCCTCCAGCTTAGGAGGAAACAGCTGGTTGTCAATCCAGCCATTAACATCTTAACCCTTCTTCACTGCCCTCAGTTTGGTGCAAGATCTTTTGAACACCTCTCTCCAGTATAAGTGTTTCAACATCAACTTCACTTTCGTCCAAGTCACCCAAGTTTTGTTTAATCAATATCAATTCCTAAACTTCACTTCTCTCGTCTTGATACGACTTCTTGAGAACACTTCCGTCAGACAACAACGCAACTTTTTAAAGTTAACATCAATGCCTCAACTTCACTTCCCTCATTCTAGTACAACTTCCTTATAACATTTTTCCAGACTGAAATCAATTTCAATTAATCAACTCCATCTTGACTTCTCTCAGACGAACGCATATCTTTATTATCAGCATATGTTCCTCAACCTTTGGCACCTATGGCACTCCTTCCTGTTCACCTATGAGCATACACACGTCAATGCATCAACCTCAACTTCACCTCCCGCAGACTGGCGCAATTTCTTGGATGTGGTTGTGACCGGCATCGACACCTCAGCGCTTCGTGAGGTGGACACTGTGTCTCTGGCTAGCGTCTCCAGCAGCAGAACTTACGGCAACCTACGTTTGGCAACCCGCACACCGCGCCGCAACACGTACATACGCCTCAACGCGAGCATGCCTGAGGAACCTTTCGTGGTTGTTTACACCGCAAAAGATGATGAAGGTGAGCTTGGACGGGCCTAAAAGATTATCATATTTCCTAAGTAGTTTATAGATGTACGGTTTCGATTGATAATCCAATCGAAACAATGAAACTGTCGGGAAAAACGAGTTAGGCTTTTCCTAAATTCTTCGTTTCTTCTCATCCAAAGAAGTTTACAAATTGTGAATCAGTATTCAGTGCAGAGTTCCTTGTGACATCAAAATACAAACCGCTATCAGAATATAACACTCAGACCCTATCCTTTTCTCCTCTCCTCTCTTAGGTCACAAGCTAATAAGGCAGAGCTCATCCGTCCTCTTCCCCGGGTCGTCAACGTTGGAGTTCTCACGTGGTCGCGAAGTGTGGGGCACCCCTGGCCTCACCCTCTCTGTACCGGTCACGCTAACCAACACCCTCACGAGGGCGGCCACCTTCCTAGTCGAAGTCAGGGATGTGCTCAACTTCCCCATCACACACCTTCGGAGAAGGTGAGACCTCGCACTAACGGTGGAGCCATACATTGATTTTCAAGATCTCGCGACGTCCTGTTCGTCTTCAATAAACAGAGGCATTTACTATGACTGTCTACTGAAACAGCAGTACCGTGTAAATTTTGATGATGATGAAATCAATATGCCTCGATTGGAGCAGTAATATTCACTCCGGGGCGTTTTTTTCTTCTAAATCAATAGATGTATCCCAAGCAGAGACTTGAGCACCAGGCAGGCTGGCATGCTTCGTCAGTCAGGTAACAAGATTCGATTTTTAGAAACCCTTTTGCACGAGATGTTGCTAGGTGCTCGGTCCCAAGGGAATTTGACAATATTACGGGTACGGAGGGATTCTTTACCCTACCGGGTAGCATGCATCCGGTGAGCTACGTCATCTTAAATGCATATATTTTTCCATCTATGTTTACTTCTAACCAGCCGATCATCTCTATTTTCCAGTGTCACCCTGTCCAGCAACGAGAGCGTAGTTCTACCCGTCAGTATCGCCATCCCAAGTCGTTTAGGCAATACCAACTTCAACCGCAACGATGCCCAGTTCTATTCGGTGATACAACCCCGTAGCATCTCTGACAGCATAAGATCATTGAAGCCGTTTTCCAACTCGTTGGTGGTGACTGCAACGCCATCTAGTGGTGGTGGAGACACGAGTTACGCTGTGGCGCATGTTATAGTCACCGGACAAGTGAGAAATCGAACAGATGTTCATCAACAAGTTTCCAATGGCGGAAATCTTAAGAAGCATTCCAAAGTTCCAGCTACTAACAACCAATTCGTTCATCATTATGAGCAAATCTGGGGCGATAAGGGTTCGCATAACACCTCTAAACGCATGCTTAAACGTGATGTTCAGTACTCACCCCCTCTATCTGCTGTTCATCTTGACGCCATCAATGGCCGTTTGAACGCTCACTCTAACGATTTCGACAACGGGCTAAGTTTCAGGACCAACCCTGATTTTGACCTAACTCTTTACCCAAGTTCAGGAGATTTTGTGGACGCCTCCAGTCAAATGGACCTCCTAGATCCTGTGCTCATCCCAAGGGGTGCCCAAGGACCCACTGGATTCAGCGGCATCGAAGATAGGAGGCCTGCAACTAACTTCCTACCTAACAATCAACACGGCTTCAACTTTCAGCCACTAACACAGGATTTCCAAGGATCAAAACAACTTCTTGTAATTATTAATCAATAATCTAACTGAAATGATTCATTAAAATCTCTTGTTTTTGGATATTTTTAAACTGATCATAAACTGATTGTTTCTAAACTGTGCTGGGATACTACGTTGATAAAGAAATTTCATACAGTTGGTTCTGTTAGTGTTAGTTATAATTTTAGTTTCCTTTTAATGGAATTTAATATATGAACAACTCGCAAATTCCTAGACGAGTTTATATATATTTTCAAAAAGTATTTCATATTAAATATTTCAAGTCTAACTTAATCAAGTGGTTTCGAGCGAAAATGTACTACTTCTTAGCATTATTTCGAGGTTAGCTGCTCATAATGTAAATATTGAGATTTCAACGTTGACGTTCTTGTTCAACTAAACAGCAGTATCAACGGCTTAGTACATGAATCTCCGAGCTTCGTTCCATTTTCTAACTGCCGTTCCACCGGTCCCTACATTTTTCAAGTGGGTGTCATTACTCCTTGACAACTTCATGATACATAAGTCGCTCATGAACTAGTACTACACCAACCACACCAGATGGCTATCCACTCCAACATCTGGGAGCTACCCTTAAACGCCAATCATTTACAAAGCAATCATTTCCGCTATGATGGATGTCATGGTATCGATTGGGAGTTCAATATTTTCCATCCCTAAAGGCATCAAACGAGAAACCCGCAAAACACTCTTTTCTACCAGGATGGATACCATGGTAGCCATTGAGAGTTTAGAATGTCACCCCTAAACACATCGAACGACGCACTCGCGTAGCACTTCTACCTGCCAGAATTGTTGCATTCGCAAAAATGTAGACTTCTTCCACATCTAAAGGCATCTCTTTCCAGGGCAATGGTGACCGTTACCCCCCTGTCATCGAGGAGACCTCGGTGTCATCTTGTGGCGACTTCCTGAGCAATCGCGTGTGCGATGACCAAACCTGGACGGCTAAAATCAAAATAACTGACTCCGGCATCGGTGAGACAACGCTTCTTCGAATTTGTTCTTCTTATTGCAATTCTCCGTTTTTTCCTCTTGAACTTTCTTTCCGCTCCATCAACGTGAATCTCTTGATCAAGCTAGAAAGAACCTTCATTATTTGGATCAGTGTTTAGATGTCAAGGAGACACCTTACTCCTGATACCACTAATATTAGTTATTTTGAAAACTCCAGTAATGATGACATGGCATTTCGCGCTCGCACCAGCAAGGCTTTGATGCCATCTTGCGGTCAGCGGGGTAAAAGCTTCATTGTTAATGAAATAGCAACAATACCCAACCTGATGCGTTCCAAATGTGAACAGAATTGTTCTGGGGAACTGTCTCTGGAGTGATGTTTTGAACTTGTTAACTGATCAATATAATGCAGACATTGATCTAATCCGTCTGTGTTGTAAATACTTTTGTTCCCATATAATAGGCAGTATCATAAACGAACATTTGACGGTGCTACGGGAGGCCCCCATGTCACCTGTGTTAGCCTACTCCTACATGGAGCTGCTTTTACAGCTGATCCGTTCGTCCGTGCCCGAGTGCTGGCTGGTAGTGCCCAAGTGACCCTGATTTTGATCGTATCCTAGTCGAACCTAGAAGTTTTTCCCCAGCAATGCTGTAACACGGTTGAATGTGAAGCAAGCAATCATTTACAATTTTTAGATACTAAAGTCATTAGATATAATAGCTATTTTCAATTAACAGTCTAGCGTAGGCAAACTCCCTCTGGTCTGCGTTACTGTTCTTGCGCCCACCCCGCATTAAGCGGTCTGTTGTTAATTCCAGGTCTCTAAGCACTCTCAGTATTCCAGGTCCCTAAGAGCTCTCAGTATTCCAGGTCCCTAATCGCTCTCAGTATTCCAGGTCCCTTAGCACTCTCAGTATTCCAGGTCCCTAATCGCTCTCAGTATTCCAGGTCCCTAAGCGCTCTCAGTATTCCAGGTCCCTTAGCGCTCTCAGTATTCCAGGTTCAAAAGCGCTAAGCGCTCTCAGTATTCCAGGTCCCTAAGCGCTCTTAGTATTCCAGGTCCCTAAGCGCTAAGCGTTCTCAGTATTCCAGGTCCCTAAGATCTCAGTATTCCAGGCCCCTAAGTGCTTTGAGTATTCCAGGTCCCTAAGCGTTCTCAGTATGCCAGGCCCCTAAGCGCTGAGTGCTCTTATTATTCCAGGTCCCTAAGCGCTCTCAGTATTTGTTAAGCATGCTCTCTGAACGATGAAATTTGCCTCACAAGGAATGCCCTAACTATGCTTGCTTGTCCCCACTGTAGCACTGATAGGGAACTCCTTGGTGCTAAACGGAACTCCTATTCAACTACGCATCATCAGCCGGAAAGAGACACCCCACAGATTACACAGGTCCCTAATTACCCTATAATACAGAGAACTTTTCATTTATGCCCCTAAAAAATTGTTACAACACACCCTAAACTAATTCAAGTTGATGCTCCGTGTGTGTGATCCCTCGTGCTAATTTTCCGGAGATGTACTGTATGTTGGCCAAAATGGTCGCCCTTCAGCTACCAGACTGGATGAACACATACGTTATATTAGATACGCTTAACCTTGTTGGTATTTTTTTAATTATGTTACATCTCTTGACCCCATTATTGATTGAAATTCCTATAAAGTGTTTCCTTTTCAAATAAGTAAAAAAGTTGCGCATCTAACCTTCTATCTAACCTTTCCTTTGAGGGAGGAGTTTGTACTTTTGACAGCTCAATATATACTTTATTTAGGTTCTAATCCAGTTTCATTTAACAATTTACCTCGACCTAATCAATGTACTCATTTCCGTAGGCCTCTCCCACCCCTCCCTCTCCAGTGTTCATTTTGCTATGTTCCCTCCCACATGATGTTTTTTCAACTTTTACACATTTTTTAAAATGAGTAAAATTTTGTGGTCATCTTGATGCTATTATGGAAATTGAAAGCTTATGTTCTTTTATATGTTTGGTCAATTGCTCGTGCAGGTATACAAGATATTCGCACCGTCCCTGCCTCGCGGGTCCCCAACTTTGCAATAGGTGCCCAGTTGGTGCAACTTAGCTACTCGGCCAGCTGCTGCGAGCCGTACGTCACCGTCTACGCCACGGATATCTATGACAACACGGCAGAGAGGATAGTAGGGGAATATAGTAAGTCGAACAATATCAAAACCACGACAACACGGCAGAGAGGATAGAAGGGGAATATAGTAAGTCGAACAATATCAAAACCATGACAACACGGCAGAGAGGATAGTAGGGGAATATAGTGAGTCGAACAATATCAAAACCATGACAACACTCCAAAAATAGTAGGGGAATATAGTGAGTCGAACAATATCAAAACCATGACAACACGGCAGAGAGGATAGTAGGGGAATATAGTAAGTCGAACAATATCAAAACCATGACAACACGGCAGAGAGGATAGTAGGGGAATATAGTAAGTCGAACAATATCAAAACCACGTACATAAATATTCATCAACCTCACCCGGGATTGGAATTCGTGAACGTCTGACGGCCGTGGGTTCGAATCCCGGTGAGGTGGATAAAAATTTATTTATTCATCGTAAGCGCTGCATTGCTTTCTCTGTCTTGAAGAATCACAGATACTCAAATTTTAATTGTGAATGAATAAATCATCCGCTGCATGCATCGGGAATCGAACCTGGGACGTTGCGTCTTGAGTAAAATTCTCTCTCACTGAGCCGCGAAGGACGTGAAAGTAGTTGACAAGCTTTGCGAGCGCGAGCACACACACACACACACACACACACACACACAGTTACAAATTTAGGATGTCAAATGGTCTGCCAAGCTCGGTATCAACGTTGGTCTGCCATGCTCGGTATCAACTTTGGTCTGCCAAGCTCGGTATTAACGTTGGTTGGTAGACGATGACGCGACCTTTTTGAAACAGGGCCACACCTGTATTTATGCCCCCTGTATATCGATTGCATATTTAAACCCGACAACAATTGAGGAATATCATCTCTTGCATGAAGAACTAGTTCACATTTTTCTCCAAAAAGATGTCGTATTCAGACTCAAAGTGACCGTATTATGGACGGCTCAAGGTGACCGTATCACGGACGGCTCAGGTAACCGTATTACGGACGGCTCCAGGTGACCGTATTATGGACGGTGCGGTTGCTAGTTACATACTTTGAATATTTTCTCCTGATTTACAGGCGATAATTTCAGAAACAGTATTTGAAAATAGAATCTCGACCCAATATTTTGCCCATCACTGTACTTGTAGAGCTCTTCGTCTGCACTTTAATTTTTTCTTCCCATCATTCCAATTGGTAGCTTGTGAATGCTTCACTATTAAAGAGACTGGAACACATTCAATGATATTTGGCATTGATTTACAAAGATTGCCCTTGTTTGGTTTACCAATCTTCGTCATTGAGAGAAGTTGCAACATATATTGAAGAGTTATTCTGGATATTCCGTGTAATTATATTGTATATTCTGTATGAACTGTATAGTTATACTGTGTATAGTGTACAGCTATTCTGTGGATACTGTATAGTTGTACAGTGTGTACTGAATAGTCACACTGTATATACTGTTTAGTTATACTGAACTAGTACACTGCAGATACTGTATAGTTGTACAGTGTGTACTGAATAGTTACACTGTATATACAGTTCAGTTATACTTAACAATTACACTGCAGATACTGTATAGTTGTACCGTGAATACACTATGGCTATACTGCATATATTTTATGGTTATCCTGCATTTACTTCTTAGTTAGACTTTATGTAATGCAAAGTGATACCTTTTATGCTGTATAATTAAAATGTATACACTGTATAGTTATAGTTTATATAAGTATAGTTATACTATAGATACCTTATAGTTTTGCTGTATATTCTGTATAGGTATACGATATATACTACATCCTAATACTGCGCTTACTGCATAGTTATAGTGCATACCTCGACTGCATGCACTGTACAAGTAGACTGCACATACTGGGGTAAACTAGAGTGCTAATTAACCTTACGACGATCAAGGGATTAGGTAGATTACGGAGGCTTTAGAAGGGAGGGATCAGCCAGAGGGGCTATCATTGAGGAGGCTATTTTGTAATTATAAAACAGTTTGGTGATATTTTATCATAATTAATCATCTAACTAGATACATACGTGGATAATCTGATAAATAAAACACATTCGGCACTTAACGTTTCATTACTAGAAGATAGCGTAATAATGAATGTTCAAATCGAGTCCTCACATGGTATATAAAACACCACCAATGACATTATTACAGGATACAAGTAATCCTTAAATAATCCGCTCGACTGTGCTTCTAAGGACAGTAGCAACAAAAAACGTTCAGGATTAATCGGTAAATGATAGAAGATCACTGTAAATAGAGGCAATGAGACAACTTTGTGAGATGTACTTTGCGTGTGAAAAGAATGTGTTTTGGGCATTCGGCGATCTGGGGAAAAGCTTACAGTAGGGTCGACGAGGAAGCGTTGTTGTGGTGGATGTTGCGTTTGTAAGGAGTGAACGATAATTTGTAAAGAGTGATTCAGAGTTTGTATGCTGGCAGCGGAGCATATGCCAGAGTAGGAGGCGAGGTGAGGGCTTGGTTCCCAGTGGAAGTGTGACTAATACAAGGTTGTTCTCTGCCTCCATGACTGTTCAAACTCTGTATGGTTGTAGTGGCCAAGGAGGTGAACGTGAGTATCCTCCATGACTGTTCAAACTCTGTATGGTTGTAGTGGCCAAGGAGGTGAACGTGAGTATATTGGGTCGAGACTTTGGAATTGTTAGGAGAAAATGGGTGGAGTTGGCTATTGAGCCAGTTGCTGTTTGCGGATGATTTTGCTCATGTGGCAGATTTGGAGATTAGCGGAGATTGGTAAAGTGTGTGAGAAAAGAAAGCTACGAGTTAATGTGAGCAGAAATAAAGTAATGAGATGTGAAAAAAGTTACGATGCTTGTGAAATACGTGTCCGCCTATATGGAGAGTTATTGTTTCAAGTGTCTGGGCTCCCATGCAAAGACAACTGGACTATTGTAAAATAAGGCAAAATCAAGAGTAAATGAAGGATGTGAAGTATTGGGTGGTCTGATCAAAGTAGAACGAAGGGGAACGAAGTAGAACGGGGATGATGAGCAAAGTGCAGGCCAGACAAGATTAATTTGTTCCGAGGTGATTCGGACCTATGGTGAGAACGGATGAAATGAGATTTGTGAAATGAGTCATGTGAGCGGTGGTGAATGGGCGTAACCCTGGAGGAAGATCGAAATCTAGTTGTTTGAACGGATGTAAAGCTGGCATTTGTAAAGAGCGACATCAGTGTTGAGGTAGCGAGAGAGCGTTCAATGAATAGGCCTGATTGGAGAATAATTGCAAATTTATGAGTTTTGACTCAACCTTGATGCACTTTCCCACATGCGGCAGACTCGTGGAGAAACGAGATGTATATGGGTAGGGGACAGCCCGGTAATTACGACGCAGCATGTGTAAACCAGTCATTGCTGTCGGGCCCTGCTGCTGACACTTATCTCTGACCTAACTTCTGACACAAAGTGTGTGTTGCGGGTTTCGTGACGGGAGTGTACGGCTCGTGTGGAATGAGAGGGTAGTTTTGCTAACTGAGCTCTACGGAGATGAGAAATGTGGAAGAAAAGTGGAAGAGAGGAAGGTTGAATGTTTTCAGGATGAAATGTTTGACAGGGATGACCGGAGTGAAGCGGAGGGATTGGATTAATAATGACGTTGCTCAAAGTAGAATGTGGATGGTGAGATTCACGTGCTCGGAAGCTGAATATGAGGGATTCAGTCTTGCGTATGTACCTGTAAATATATTATTCCATAGATATGTGTACTGGTACCCTAATAAATTATTTATTTGGTTACGTGCAATCCATTACACTCCTAAAACAGGCTATTCTATACAAAGGTAGCTAATAATGATAAGCGTATAAAATATTTCCTTCTTAACAGGATCTACCACAGGGACCCTTGGGGCAGGAAGTATCACTGGCATCGTTCTGGGATGCGTCGCCCTCCTCATCCTCATCATCCTGGCTGTCTTCTTTGTGCTGAAGAAGTATCGGGGAAAAGACGAGGTCGAACTCCGCACTCGTCGTGATAGAACGTCCCGTCAATAGGGACTCGCGGACTCTCGAAGTGACGTCACCACAGAGGAGGAGACTATGGGAACTGCGGAACCCTCGGCGAATCTTGGGATCTCTTCTTCACATGGAATGTCTACAGCTGTAGGGAAAGGACGCCAAAAGGATTCACAGGCAGGGTTCGAACAAGTAAATTTTGCACCGCCGAGTGTATTTGGTCGAAATAATTTCTTGAATGGAGAGACAGACAAAATGGTGAGAAGGAATGATCTACCCTACAGACAGTTCTGCGATCCAAATAATTCTAGTGATGAAGTTTACGCAATGGACTTTGGCGATGAAACTGTCTCAACTGGATCATTTGTTTTCTCCAACGAACAATTGAGTGAAACAAGCAGGTCAAGCAGTCCCGCATCAAATGGTTTGAACGTTGATTTGTCGTTGGGTTTCAACCACAGCCAGGAGCAGATTGATAAATATGTCAAGATGTACCACCGTACCTCCTTGTCCTCCAATTCTTCTTCTAGCAATGACAAAGAAAACGCTACTAGAAAAGGGAAAGATGCGAAACCCTCAAAAAGTTTGCCTCGTAGTTCGTCACCTGCACCCAAGTCGAGTATCAGTAGTGGTCAATCCCTACTTCCCACTCAAGATGTTACTCCTCAAGTTCCAGGCCTTTCCTATGGCATCTTCGATTCGAGAGTCCACAACGATGATGATCTGGATGACCGCGGTCATTTGAGACGAAATAATAATGTTAAGGAACTGTATGACCCCACCCGTAGCGGTGTCAGTAGCAATGCATCATCTATAGGGAGCTCATCGTCCCATGTAGTCAGTAATTATAGTCAATCAACGGACAGTTTTCCACGAGGAAACACGAACATACTGACTCCAGAAACTCAGTTCATGACCAAAAGTCAAGTTCGCGAGCAATCATTTCGAAAGCAATTAAGAAATTTGAGCCCGGCGCTACCAAGCTTAGAGAAAGTTCGTGAAGAAGTCATCGAAACTGGACCCAGCAGAATCCGTGATGACCCTTACCGACCGGAAACCAACTATGACAGGGATTCACAATTCTCAGTGCTGTCGTCAGACACGGACAGTTTGTCATTAGCACCAGGCCAACCTTGGTCCTCCATAAAAATCGGTTCAGCTCAGTCTATCGAAGTAGGATACTGGAAAGTGAAACCCATTGATTCGCAGCTGAATATTTCAATTGAAAAGGCCGACGAGGTCTCTCGCAGATAAACATCGTGCTCTGTTTACGATAGTTGTTGTAGAATTAGATACATAGAGTCCAGTGAGGTTTCTCGCAGATGAACATCGGGGTTCTGATTACGATAGTGGTTTTAGAATCAGATACTTCGAGTCCAAAAAGCGTATGAACTAATGTGATTTAGGTAAGCGATTGAAAGAGAACTTGTTGACAGTTTGTCTATAATCGAAAAAACAAACTAAACTTTCCCAAGTGGAATTTGACTTCACATTGAAATTATGTACGGTACTGGTCAAAGTTTCTTGAGGGATAATATCAATTAAATTTCTGATCAACACAAATATCGAACTGAAGATTATAATTGAAAATTTATCTTAATTTTAAATCATAAACAAATTTTCTTTCGCTGCTGTACAGATGCGAGAAAAAAATCGTTCATGGTGAATTTATCACGAACAAAGAAAAGACACTTTTGTCAAGTATAATTTAACTAAATGTGGTTTTATTTGAAGGTATTATGCCTGGACAACGAATATTAGATATAAATTTACACTTACTTCAATAAACATACAGCGGAAAATTATAATTATAATTTTTGTAAATGATTAATCGTTAACGGATATTCCTACGTAACTGTACATAGTGTTACAATTCTTTCTTTCGAATTTGCCGGAACATTTTTCCCTCATAAGGGGGTCCTCGTCGAAATATGTTGCTGATGTTTTTATTTGACTATTCAATACGATACGTCAGTATTGTTTCAGAAAAATTTGTTTTGAATGACAGACTTTTTCGAGAATAAATATTTATGTACTGTGGATTCAATTTTACTCTATATGAGTCGTTGACGTGCTCTCAATTGAGATTGAGTGAGATTTTATTATGAGTCGTTGACGCGCACTCAATTGAGGCTGAGTGCTTTCCTACGTTCCAAAACAGTTTTTGTATACAAGATCAATATAAACTACATCTGAGAATTGCTGATAAGAAAGGTCAGTTAAAATGTATATTGTACTTAACCTAAGGAAGCGATTATTATCAATAATTTTTACTAGGAGACATCACGTGACTATGTCTGTACAATCAAGAATCAGTTTTGTGACAGTCTTCATTATTACTCATGCAGAGCATATGTCAGAATGAAGTACTCGTGTAAATAATATAAGGCTAAAGTACGTCATCATTATGGTAATAGGATTATGATTTATCCATCGCGTGTTGCCAGAATCTAACTTGGTAGTGCTAAGTCATAACTGCGATGTTTACTACCTTAATGACCAACTACTGCTGAGAAAAAAAACAGCCCAAATTTGTGTTAAATCAGTTCATATTCGCGTTGAAAAAGCAAGGCTGTAATCTCGTTCAAGCGGGAAGCAAATTCGTAAAATTGAACAGCGTGTTGTTTCAAACGCAAATTTCGACTGATGGAACACGACTGATAAAACACGACTGATAAAACACGACTGATGTGACAAAATTGTTATATTTTTTCACGCGTTACCGTGCTGGTTTTAAACCACGCTACTTCACAACTAAGTGTTTTCTTTCCACATCGGTGTTTGCAATACCCATTTATGAAACAAGAGTTACAGAAATAATGTGTTAACTGCATCATTTACAAAATGATTGACGTATTCACTTATGCACCTAAAGTTCATTACTGTAAATAGTTATGCTTCAATAAATATGTTGGCCAAGGAAAAATCCGTGTTTTATTTGAATTATCCGAACATTGAACACGAAATTAACCGTCTCCAAGTAGCAGAGATTCACTTACTAAATGCGACTTTTCATTGGTAAAATTTCACGTTTGTTGTTGTGAGGCACGCAAATACTTACGTGAGACGAATAAAAAACGTATACGTGGACGCAAAGCCATCGTTGTGTCTTCTTTGATTGCATTTATCAGTACATCGTAGTAATAAAATGTACGATGACTATGACTTTGTTTTTTACATCTCTTCTCTTCACGATCGGAATCGGTCTAAATTCCCGATTTTTTATTCGGTCTTAACTCACGATTTTTTTATCGGTCTTCACTCCCGATTTTTTCAATCGGTCTTCACTCTCGATTTTTTTAATCGGTCTTAACTTCATCTTTTTTTATCGGTCTTAACTCCAGACTTTTAAAATCAGTCTTTACTCCCATTTTTTTAATCGGTCTTTACTGTCGATTTTTTAAATCGGTCTTTACTTACGATTTTTTAAATCGGTCTTTACTCCCGATTTTGTTTAACACAGAAAGTTTTCACGACCGACAATTGTCTGAAAACTTTACCACCAAATGTTTTCAAACAGATTCCTAATAGCACCGAAAATGATTTAGATCGTATTTTTTTTCCTGTACCGAACGCTGATTGGAACTAATTGCTCTTTTTTTTCGAGTCGGTTCCCCCACCTTCATTTCACCCCAATATGTACATCATATTTATTCTCACACGTCCTATTGGCTAGAGATGAATCTGGCCATGTCTGTTGAACATGTACGTGCGATAAAAATTTGTTCACTATACATGTAGTTTTGACTGGTATGTTGACAATAATAGACCACTTTCAATACTTCGACTCTAACAGACGAAAAAAGGAGGCATTTAATGTATAAACCTGCATCAATCTGCAGCACCATTGGCTATCGCACTGTTTTAGAACCTTTGCGCAGCACCATTGGCTATCGCACTGTTTTAGAACCTCATCGCAGCACCATTGGCTATCGCACTGTTTTAGAACCTCATCGCAGCACCATTGGTTATCACACTGTTTAAGAACCTCTTCGCAGCACCATTGGTTATCATACTGTTTTAGAACCTCTTCACAGCACCATTGGTTATCACACTGCTTAAGAACCTCTTCACAGCACCATTGGTTATTTTACTGTTATAGAACCTCTTCGCAGCACCATTGGTTATCGCACTGTTTAAGAACCTCTTCGCAGCACCATTGGTTATTATACTGATATAAAACCTCTTTGTAGCCTCATTGATTATCATACTGTTTTAGAACCTCTTTGTAGCACCATTGGTTATCATACTGTTTTAGAACCTCTTTGCAGCACTATTGGTTATCATACTGTTTTAGAACCTCTTCGCAGCACCATTGGTTATTTTTAGAACCTCTTCGCCGCACCATTGGTTATCATACTGTTTCAGAACCTCTTCGCAGCACCATTGGTTATCATACTGTTTTAGAACCTCTTCGAAGCACCATTGGTTATCACACTGTTTAAGAACCTCTTCGCAGCACCATTGGTTATCACACTGTTTAAGAACCTCTTCACAGCCCTATTGGTTATCACACTGTTTTAGAACCTCTTCGCAGCACTATAGGTTATCATACTGTTTTAGAACCTCTTTGCATCACCATTGTTTATCACACTGTTCAAGAACCTCTTCACAGCACCATTGGTTATCACACTGTTTAAGAACCTCTTCACAGCACCATTGGTTATCACACTGTTTAAGAACCTCTTCACAGCACCATTGGTTATCACGCTGTTTTAGAACCTCTGCACTTTCTCTTCTCACCACGAGCGCCTCTAGCGGGTGTCTGATACGTGATGTGCCACTGGTTGTAGCTGTAACTAATTGGCCCATCACAAGACACTTCTCTCATCATTTGCGGCATGGAAAATAATGATTGAACACACTTGTACATGCACACTCGCAACGGTAACGGCAGGCCTATGCGAACAACACATTGAAAAAGATGCGCGCACATTTTTGTCTGTGTTTGTGTAGGTATATGTAGGGTACACTAACACTATTAGTGAACCTGGGTATATGTACCATTGTATGCATAAGTACTCAAATTTTGAGTTTTAATTTAAACGTTCCTACAATGTGATTGTTTGTTCCCACGTTCCTGCAATGTGATTGTTTGTTTCCACGTTCCTGCAATGGGATTGTGTGTTTCCACGTTCCTTCAACGTGATTGTTTGTTTCCACGTTCCTGCAATGGGATTGTATGTTTCCACGTTCCTGCAATGTGATTGTATGTTTCCACGTTCCTGCAATAGGATTGTATGTTTCCAAGTTCCTGCAATGGGATTGTATGTATCCACGTTCCTGCAATGTGATTGTATGTTTCCACGTTCCTGCAATGTGATTGTTTATTTCCACGTTCCTGCAATGTGATTGTATGTTACCACGTTCCTGCAATGTGATTGTATGTTACCATGTTCCTGCAATGTGATTGTATGTTTCCACGTTCCTGCAATATGATTGTATGTTACCACGTTCCTGCAATGTGATTGTTACCACGTTCCTGCAATGGGATTGTATGTTTCCACGTTCCTGCAATGGGATTGTATGTTTACGAATAGGTATATGCGTGCAGCCGTTTCCTCATGCAACGACGAGGAACAGCTCTACGCATTCACATGCTTAACTGTACACAATCCCATCGCATGCGGGATGCTGGAACATGAACACGAAAGTACGGTTTTTATGCTCATGATGCACGATGGTACGTACAAGCAAGTGCAAAAGTAAGCAGTAACATGAATATCAACTGTATCCTGCAGAGTCGTAAATTAGTAACAAATTTGGTTATGGCAAAGGCAGTTCAGCAGAACCCTTTGAAATAACACTCAAAGCTCCACCTGTCCTGCATGAGAAAAATAATCAGTGGTCAACAGTCCGTTGAGGTCTTTGAATCTTAAATGTGATGGAACCATCAACTCCAGATACCAACATCCCTGCTCTGAGACCACATGTATCTTAGGATGTATCCACATGAGCAGTTCCCTTCTGTCGAAGCAGCACACGGCGTTATGCGCTGAAGAGCTAAACACATCAGCATGATAGATTTGCAGAGTTCTTTATTCAAATTATCCCTTTCTGGAATCGGTTAAAGTATTGAAAGAGGATTTAGATACTGTATCTTTCGACGGACTGTCTGTAAAGTATCGCAAGATGATCTAGATACTGTATCTTTCGACGGACTGTCTGTAAAGTATTGCAAGGGGATCTAGATACTAGATCCTGTGACGGACTGTCTGTAAAGTATTGCAAGAGGATCTAGGTACTAGATCCTGTGACGGACTGTCTGTAAAGTATTGCAAGAGGATCTAGATACTAGATCCTGTGACGGACTGTCTGTAAAGTATTGCAAGAGGATCTAGGTACTAGATCCTGTGACGGACTGTCTGTAAAGTATTGCAA
>SDVV010009503.1:0-16676 GCA_016164225.1 Gammarus roeselii | reverse complement strand
ATATTCTTCATCTTGATCTTCTGAATGTTCGTCCCTGACAATGATTAGTTTTCGTGAAGATTGGTTACATTTATTATGTGGTCGATGTATCCAATTGATCACATTCCACGTTTGTTGGAGACATTTTGTGGAGTAAAACCAATATTTCATATTAATTTCTTCCAGAAGATCGAATCAAGCCATTAACGCGATTACTAAATTGGGTATACGTACTTCGCCGCATCGTGCCTTGTAGGAATGAATATAAATAATGATTCCACCCTTAAGTTCAGATTTTATAAAAGCTGTTATCCAAGGCCTAGTTCTGTCTTTTGGAGAGACTGTTTGGGCAGGAATTATAACTTTCATCCACTACAGAAATCAAGTTATTGAAAAACAAGATCACAGTCATTTCCATTCATGATTTCAGGGAAACCATATTAATTCAACTTGAAATACAGATTCCCTATTGTTTATTACATATAATTGAATGGCCTTTGTTATCTGCTTCATAAAACCAAATGTTATTCAGAGTTACTAAGATAGGCAGGGGCTCTGATATTACAATGCCAGTGTCGTAGTTATGCGAGTATGTAATAGGAATACTATCTATTAGGGTGACCGCAGCACTGGCCTTCTCTACACTGTCTATTAGGGTGACCGTAGCACTGGTCTTCTCTTTACTATCTATAAGGGTGACCGCAGCACTGGCCTTCTCTACACTGTCTATTAGGGTGACCGTATCACTGGTCTTCTCTTTACTATCTATTAGGGTGACCGTATCACTGGCCTTCTCTATACTATCTATTAGGGTGACCGTATCACTGGCCTTCTCTATACTATCTATTAGGGTGACCGTATCACTGGCCTTCTCTATACTATCCATTAGGCTGATTGTATCACTGGCCTTCTCTTTACTATCTATTAGGGTGACCGTATCACTGGCCTTCTCTATACTATCTACTAGGGTGACCGTATCACTGGCCTTCTCTATATTGTCTATTAGGATGACCGTATCACTGGCCTTCTCTATACTGTCTATTCGGGTTACCATATCACTGGCCTTCTCTATACTATCTATTAGGGTGACCGTATCACTGGCCTTTTCTATACTGTCTATTAGGATGACCTTATCACTGGCCTTCTCTATACTGTCTATTAGGGTGACCGTATCACTGGCCTTCTCTATACTGTCTATTAGGGTGACCGTTTCACTGGCCTTCTCTGTACTATATATTAGGGTGACCGTATCACTGTCCTTCTCTATACTGTCTACTAGGGTGACCGTATCACTGGCCTTCTCTATACTATCTATTAGGGTGACCGTATCACTGATCTTCTCTTTACTATCTATTAGGGTGACCGTATCACTGGCCTTCTCTATACTGTCTATTAGGGTGACCGTTTCACTGGCCTTCTCTATAATATCTATTAGGATGACCGTATCACTGGCCTTCTCTATACTGTCTATTAGGGTGACCGTATCATTGGTCTTCTCTACACTATCGATTAGGGTGACCGTATCACTGGCCTTCTCTATACTGTCTATTAGGGTGACCGTATATCTGGCCTTCTCTATACTGTCTATTCGGGTGACCGTATCACTGGCCTTCTCTATACTGTCTATAAGGGTGATCGTTCCACTGGCCTTCTCTATTCCAGTTGGTGAGGATATTAATAGTTATATTGCAAGGCTGTTTATTGTACTAATGTTATTAAGCATTATGGTCGTTATTGTAATTCATAATATCTTTTTAAAAATATCCACATAGAATAAACTGCTCAGCCTCTATCGTGTTACCCGATTGGATTAATTCATCGAATGTGTTCAGATTAGGGCTAGCGAATGGGGTCTTGTAAGCGATCATACATACACACATTTTTCGGTTTAATTTCAACGAGTGTTTTGATATGAGGCATACTAACGGTACAACAGTCTACAGTTATAGGATTATATTTATCAGAAATATAGGAGATGATTTCTCCTCCACCATCAGATTTGAATGAGTGAAAGGAATTAATAATAGGTAATAAAATGAATTAAATCTTTTTGTCCGCTGATAACCAGGCCTTCTGTAAATCTAATTACATGGAATTATAGTTGAATGACCATAAAAAGTAATGAGATATGTAACTTCTAGGTATGAGTGATATAAAGCCCTGGTGTAACAAAGAAAAGTTTTTCCATGTATTTTTAGTATTGTATTCTAATCTGTTGAAAATATCATCATTGTAATATCCACTCTTTCTCTCAGCATTCAAATCAGGAAAGAGCGCAGTCAGATAGTTGGTATCAGGGCCAATCAAGACTATTAAGCTACTGTCTCGGCCTACTGTAGCATCTAGTAAATCAGGAAAGAGCGCAGTCAGATAGTTGGTATCAGGGCCAATCAAGACTATTAAGCTACTGTCTCGGCCTACTGTAGCATCTAGTAAATCAGGAAAGAGCGCAGTCAGATAGTTGGTATCAGGGCCAATCAAGACTATTAAGCTACTGTCTCGGCCTACTGTAGCATCTAGTAAATCAGGAAAGAGCGCAGTCAGATAGTTGGTATCAGGGCCAATCAAGACTATTAAGCTACTGTCTCGGCCTACTGTAGCATCTAGTAAATCAGGAAAGAGCGCAGTCAGATAGTTGGTATCAGGGCCAATCAAGACTATTAAGCTACTGTCTCGGCCTACTGTAGCATCTAGTAAATCAGGAAAGAGCGCAGTCAGATAGTTGGTATCAGGGCCAATCAAGACTATTAAGCTACTGTCTCGGCCTACTGTAGCATCTAGTAAATCAGGAAAGAGCGCAGTCAGATAGTTGGTATCAGGGCCAATCAAGACTATTAAGCTACTGTCTCGGCCTACTGTAGCATCTAGTAAATCAGGAAAGAGCGCAGTCAGATAGTTGGTATCAGGGCCAATCAAGACTATTAAGCTACTGTCTCGGCCTACTGTAGCATCTAGTATCAAACCTAGAGGTAGAGTAAAAGGGGTGGCATGTTTCCGATGGAAACATTCAACCTCGAAAGTGTTTAGGCTGGAAAGTTTTGAACGGAATGTGTTTAGGCTGGAAAGCTATTACCAGCGAATATCTTCCCCTGGAGAAATGTAGAATGGAATGTTGATACGACGGAAAACGTTTACGATCAAATTTCAACACGCTGGGACGCATTTCCAAATATTTTTTTTAGAACCGAAAGTGTTTAGCGCGGAATTTCTTAGGACCGAAAGTGTTTACGCTGGAATTATTTTGCATCCAAAATTTTACGATGGAGAAAATCCTAGCTGGAAACTAGCCCAAATCATCTGACACCGTTATGTATAGGATCGAATAGTTTGGCCCAGAAATAGTTGTGAACAAAAAGTGTTCAGGACGGAAAAATCTACGATGGAATTTATTTTCCCTGGAAGTTGTCGTTGGATGGTATATTTTTAGCTGTAACCTAAACTAACCTAACCTTACCAGAAAGAAGTGAAGTGTTATTTTTCATCGTCCATATACCCAAATGAAATAATTTCCAGCGTAAACACTTTCCATTCTTAACAGATTCCGCCCAAAACATTTTCCGGCTGAAATACATTTGGCTGAATCGAGTTGCCCACAACAGACGATTCGATCGTGAGCACTTCAAGCAAAAAAAAAAAACGTCGTAAAAAGTTTCTATCCTGAACAATTCGATGCTATCAACTTTCCATTCTAAACACTTTCGCCCCAATTCCCTTTCTGAGCAAAAACGTTTTATTCAAGGTCTGTGTTCCCCTCAGTCCTGGCATGTCTCATATCAGAATAGATTTCTGCTATCAAGAGTTGAAGCGCAAAGAATGGATTACTCCCTATCTATTCCTGCCTTCTGCATAGCGGCCGCCATGTGGCAGGCTTGTGGTTTGGCTTCACTCGCTAGTGTACGTACAACTGGCTGTGCCACCTCCACCTATACAACCTCCTTCATGCCGACAGCGCGTACGCACGAACAACACAACATACGGCGGAGATACCGGCCGAAAATTACTCTGATGTTGCTCACTCTTTTTCCATGATAATAGGACAAATACTTCAATTTGCTAACCTCATTATAGTGATGTTGTTTGGAGAGGAGCTTTTAAGGAGGTTTCACGATCAAACCTTCGTGATGATAGACACACACAAAGCTAAATCTCAGGAGCTGGCTGCTTACATCCGCCTTCGTCGATGATTGAGGCTTGCTTGCTCGCTTGCAGCTCCCGGTTTGAGCAGTACCCAGACCAAAATTTGGGTTGGCGTATTGGCAACGAATATGTTGGGTATTTTGAAGTCTCGGTGCCCAATGATAAGCCATTATAATACTAATACTTCCGACGAGGTGAAGAATTCAGTGTTGAAGAATTAAATAGTCATATTTAAAAGTTCTTCATTGGAATGGCCTCGGAAGAAAACTTTCCAGCGCAGAAGATGTTCCTCCCAAATTCTGAAATTATCGAAGATTTTTTGTCATGTTTCGCGTTACAGAACTACAGAGCCCTGAGAGTAGCAAAGGAAGACGAACTAGAAAAAGCATCATTATTGGGTCGTGCCCACCTCGGAGTGTAATAACACAGATTCGATAGGAGCTAAAACCAAAGAACATCGAGGCATCGTCTTACGACGAGCTGTTACGAGCCTGAAGGCGATATTCACGACGTCGAAGTCGGCAATCGGAGCCTCGGTAGCGTTCATAAGAAGGAAGCAAATGGAGGGTGAGTCAATCGAAAGACACTATCGAGCTATCGAAACAGGCTGCTCCGTGATCAATTTATTGCAGGACTGCGTACGATCTACCAAGTTTAGTATTACTGAATTATTTACCGAAAGCGAAGGAAAGACGCTCGAGGGTATAGTGAATAGGACCAATAAATGCGAACTTATATCGAAATCATTCCAGCCCGGTTAGGAGTAAGGGTGTGTCAGAACAAACAAACAGCAGGTCCAGTTTTTCACACACGGCCGAATTTCCACACTAAGGCCACGTAAAGCAATACAGAATGGACCACACGACAACGCATGTGCACGTGAACTACAGCTGTATCAGATCCACATCAAAATGAAAACACCTGGGAAAAGAGTAAGGAGTGCAGAAAACTGGGTCATTGCAAAGACTTGCAAATCAAAAGTCAACGTGAATGAGCGAAACAAAACGAATCATGTCGACTAACTTAAACAGTACGTGCCGCCGGAATAATTCAGCTTACATGATATCATCATGGTTATGCAGGTTAGGCACCTAAGGAGCAGCAACCATTACTTACCAAATACTGTTACAATAGGTTGGAAGAAGAGGAACACTAGAGACCCAGCATCTCTGACAACCATCAGTACTTTTTGAAATAAGGGAGTTGCACTCACGAAAAGAAGGAGTGACAACCGTTGAGGCAAAGCTGGTCACAGAGCAGGGAAAAAGCCAGTGCAGGAGCCGGGAAGACGGAAAGTGTTTGGCTGGGGGGAGAGTGTAGAAATTGGTCGTTCCCCATTTATGGTACAGTGCAGTTTAAACAAATGCACACGAGAGCTGGAATTAGACAAAGTGAGATCGTTACTGCTGAAACTTTACAGCGTGTCGACCGTAACAGGAAGCTGAAGATAACGACAACATTGCCATCAAATTCGTTGATGAAACGACACTTAACGCAATGATTAAAAATACAACACAATATCATACTTTTATTTCAGTCAATAATATTCTGTCACCGTTGTTTGGAAGAGATCTCTGCCTTCAAAGTTTCCTTTCTCAGTAAATATGCCCGAACAATCCACATCAATGTAACTAATCATGGAGGACGGTCTATTCAATAAATTGAACTAATTTTTGTCTCCTAGTTACAAAGCCATATAAAATGTGATGTAAAAATTAAGGTTGATGATGATTTTCACCCAGTGTTTTATATACCAAGAAGCGTACCGTTTCGATTGATGTCTTGTGAAGGAAGAAATTGCGAATTTAGAAAGCATTTAAATAATTGAATAATCGGGTCACTCTGGATGGTCATGTCCTGTTGTGGAAGTTGTACAACCATTTTAGCAAAATAAGACTGCGGTAACTACGCAATACATATTAATAATTTTGCGAAAACGATAACTAACCAATGCCAATTGTAGACTACATGCTAGGATATATTAGAAACGACAAAGTATTTCACGCATTGATTTGCAAAACGCCTTCATGCAGCTACCGTTAAATGATACACTGTCATTAGTACTGGACTTGAGAGGAAGTTTCCCGAAATGATGACACCGTTTGGCATATTTTCAGCCATGGCGATTCCCAGTCCTTCATATCACCAGTACTCTCTGCCGCCCCCAAACCAATCAGTGCCATGGACACGGTGCCGGTGCTACACCAACACACGCGACCATCACCTAGGAGGTTAGACAAAGTATTCACAGCCTTAGAAGGCTCGTGTGTCCAAATGAATACGGAAAAGTCAATCTTTCACGAACACTGTTGATTATTCAAGACACGTGTCTCTACTGAGGGGGATTTAGATACATGTCCCTTGTCCTTAACGAGGGACATGTATCTTAATCAGATGTTATCTGGAGAAGACATGTCCAACAACTGTTTCAAAGAAAGAATCAAACTCGTGATGACGGGAATTCATTAAACACATAACTTGAAGACTGCTTCAAAGACAGTCTACGGAAGGAATCGGCGCTGCGTGAATGCATGCAGAGTGCAAGCCCAGTGGCTTTGCGTCCGAGAGTGATTGGGATGAATGTGGTGTTGATTCAAGAGGGTGAGTGCCTGATGAACCCGAAGCATTAAAAGACATCCAGCAACCAATTACAATTGAAAACCAGCCATGACGTTCGGCCAGAGACTGGCGTTTCGTAGACAGGCATATTGCTGAAGATAATTAACATATAGCGTGGTGAATATGTAATAAAAGGAATTTCTACGTTTGTGCCTATTTTCGGTAGCTATTTCGTACAAGTGAAGCAAGATACGGCAAAAAAATCGCAGGAGTGTGTGGCCGATTTGTAGTACGGCCTGAAGAACGCTGACTGGATCCGTCCAGTCCTCGCACATTAGCGAGCTGCCACGTACGCTGCTACGTACATGCCTATCAACACACCTGAATGCAAAAAACGGTACAACCTTCCCATGGTTCAATTTAGTGAAACAAATATTTTTGGGCTATGAGATCACGGCGACTAACCCGCTGTTGCTTTAATTAATAGCTTTATAGACCGTGGCATCTCATCCGAGTGCTGGACCTTTCTTGTTACCGCACGATTGTCGCGTTTATTACATATGATTTAGCCGACCGCTGAGAGGTGTACAGTACATGTCTTGTTTGTTGGCCGACCGCTGAGAGGTGTACAGTACATGTCTTGTTTGTTAAGCCGACCGCTGAGAGGATGTACAGTACATGTCCTGTTTGTTAGGCCGACCGCTGAGAGGTGTACAGTACATGTCTTGTTTGTTAAGCCGACCGCTGAAAGGTATACAGTACATGTCCTGTTTGTTAAGCCGACCGCTGAGAGGTGTACAGTACATGTCTTGTTTGTTAAGCCGACCGCTGAGAGGTGTACAGTACATGTCCTGTTTGTTAAGCCGACCGCTGAGAGGTGTACAGTACATGTCCTGTTTGTTAGGCCGACCACTGAGAGGTGTACAGTACATGTCCTGATTGTTAGGCCGACCACTGAGAGGTGTATAGTACATCTCTTGTTTGAAGCTCAAGGTTGCAGATCTCGGATACCTCTTCATATTGTGCTCGGGTTACTGAGGTAAACATACACACGTATTAAGGGTGAGTGGGCCCCCATACTCACTGTACAGCATGAGGTAGGCGTACTGCGCCCCCGACAGAGGCAACACGCAGACGCAGAACAGAAGCTCTACCACGGCAAGGTTGACGACGAAGGCGGTGGCAGTAGTGCGCAGGCTGCGGCACATAGGCAGGGCGAGGATGGTCAGCAGGTTACCTGAGGTGGATAGGGTGGTCAGAAGGGAGATGAGGTGGCGTCAGGGTGGTCAGCAGGTTACCTGAAGATGGATAGAGGGATCAGGAAAGGGTGAAGTAGTGTTGGGGTGGTCAAAAGGTTTCCTTTATAGGACAGGAGGGCCAGGCGGGGGCTTGGTAACGCCAGGATGGTCAGCTGGATACCTGTGGTTGGATAGAGTGATCGGAAAGGGTTGAGGTAGGGTGGGGAATAGTCTGGTCGGATGGTGATAAGGCGGGTCAACAGGCTCCCTGGTGGAGGATAAAGTGGTCAGGAGGAGGGTTAGGTAGAGTAATGGGGTTCAGCAGGGCACATTGGGAGCGGAAAGGGGAAGCGTGATCAGAAATGTTCATTAGCGGGATAGGGCATACCCTGGGATGGACAGTGCGGTCAATTGACTGTAACAAGGATGGACAGGGCGATCAATAGAATGTAACAAGGATGGACAGTGCGGCCAATAAACTGTTGCAAGGATGGACAGGGCGGTCAATAGACTGTTACAAAGGTGGGCAGGGCGGTCAATAGACTGTTACAAGGATGGACAGTGCGGTCAATAGACTGTTACAAGGATGGACAGGGCGGTCAATAGACTGTTACAAGGATGGACAGGGCGGTCAATAGACTGTTACA
The DNA here is from genome assembly GCA_016164225.1 of Gammarus roeselii. Taxonomy (NCBI): domain Eukaryota; kingdom Metazoa; phylum Arthropoda; class Malacostraca; order Amphipoda; family Gammaridae; genus Gammarus; species Gammarus roeselii. Next base: position 8,116 of record SDVV010009503.1, on the reverse strand, counting down.
AGGGTGGGCAGGGCGATCAATAGACTGTTACAAGGATGGACAGGGCGGTCAAAAGACTGTTACAAGGATGGATAGGGCGGTCAAAAAACTGTTACAAGGATGGACAGGGTGGTCAATAGACTGTTACAAGGATGGACAGGGGCGGTCAATATACTGCTTCAAGGATAGACAGGGTGGCCAATAGACTGTTATAAGGATGGACAGGGCGGTTGAAAGACTGTTACAAGGGTGGACAGGGCGGTCAATAGACTGTTACAAAGGTGGGCAGGGCGGTCAATAGACTGTTTTCAAAATGGGCAGGGTGGTCAATAGACTGTAACAAGGATGGACAGGGCGGTCAATAGACTGTTACAAGGATAGACAGGGTGGTCAATAGACTGTTATAAGGATGGACAGGGCGGTCGATAGACTGTTACAAGAGTGGACAGGGCTTTCAATAGACTGTTACAAGGATGGACATGGCTGTCAATAGACTGTTACAAAGGTAGTGAGGGCGGTCAATAGACTGTTACAAGGATGGGCAGGGCGGTCAATATACTGCTTCAAGGATAGACAGGGGGGTCAATAGACTGTTATAAGGATGGACAGGGCGGTCAATAGACTGTTACAAGGGTGGACAGGGCGGTCAATAGACTGTTACAAGAATGGACATGGCGGTCAATAGACTGTTACAAAGGTGGTGAGGGCGGTCAATAGACTGTTACAAGGATGGGCAGGGCGGTCAATTGACTGTAATAAGGATGGGCATGGTAGTCAAGAGACTGTAACAAGGATGGGCATGGTAGTCAAGAGACTGTAACAAGGATGGACAGGGCGACCAATAGACTCTTAAAAGGATGGGCAGGGCGGTCAAAAGACTGTTACAAGGATGGGCAGGGCGGTCAATTGACTGTAACAAGGATGGACAGGGTGGTCAATAGACTGTAACAAGGATGGAAAGGGCGGCCAATAGACTCCTACAAGTATGGGCAGGGCGGTCAATAGACTGTTACAAGGATGGACAGGGCGGTCAATAGACTGTTACAAGGATGGTCAGATAAGGTGTGAAGAAGGATGCTTGGGGAACCAAGAGAGTGGTCAGCTGGTCTCAGTATATGACCCTATTTTAATCAGATTCCGTATTTATTGAGGTTGGAGGATGAGCAATTTATTGATAACAGTGAAAAGGAGACTAACAGACATAGTTGATAAGTCGCCTGCGGACTAAAGGAGAAAGGAATTATACTTTGTCAATATTATTAACATTTATCAGTAGAAATGGATTTGGCATTGAAACCTTTGTTCAGGGGCTCGAAGTAAGCTTAGCCCAGTCCCATTATCAGTAGAAAGGGATTTGTCATTGAAAGCTTTGATCAGGGGCTCGAGGTGAGTCCCATCCTGACAGTTCAAAGAGTGCAGCTAGGAAGCAGGCCTGCATTAAAAAACAAATCGGGATGACTTGACATCATTCTCGAGTACACGCAAAGTCATGTAAAGCCCTTTTGAAACCATGTGACTCCAATTTAAGTCTCGCAATCAAACATGACATGTAAATATTACGGCTTTTTAAATTGAGATTATATACGTTCAATAATTTTTATTTTACATGTAAATAACATTTCAACTTATAAACAGTAAATTGTAGTAGCATTAAACTGGTTACGTGACGTTGTATAGATACTACGCATCGAGATGGCTTCACATGACTTGGCATGTTGACTTGAGCACACATTTACAGTAGACCCAAAATCAAGCTGTGGTAACCAAATTAGCCATTGGTTGATGAGAGAAGTAAAACGGACCATAAATTAAAGCAGTTCTCAGGCCGCTGCATGAGACCGTTAAGCAGCATGGTGCTGAGCATGGTTACAACACAAGAGTTCATGAGCTTGGTAAGCAGCATGGTGCTGAGCATGGTTACAACACAAGAGTTCATGAGCCTGGTAAACAGCATGGTGCTGAGCATGGTTACAACACAAGAGTTCAAGAGCCTGGTAGGCAGCATGGTGCTGAGCATGGTTACAACACAAGAGTTCAAGAGCCTGGTGAGCAGCATGGAGCTGAGCATGGTTACAAAACAAGAGTTCATGAGCCTGGTAAGCAGCATGGTGCTGAGCATGGTTACAACACAAGAGTTCAAGAGCCTGGTAAGCAGCATGGTGCTGAGCATGGTTACAACACAAGAGTTCAAGATTCTGGTAAGCAGCATGGTGCTGAGCATGGTTACAACACAAGAGTTCAAGAGCCTGGTAAGCAGCATGGTGCTGAGCATGGTAACAACACAAGAGTTCATGAGCCTTTATATAGTGGGTTGTAGTGGGTTATAGTGGGTTTTAATGAGTTGCGTTGGGTTGTAGTGTGTTTTAGTGGGTTGTAGGGGATTGTAGTGGGTCGTAGTTGGTCGTAGTGGGTTGCAGTGGGTTGTAGTGGGTTGTAGTGGGTTGTAGAAGGCTGTAGTGGGCTTGGGTGGTTTGCAGTGGTTTGCAATGAGTTGTAATGGGTTGTACTTGGTTATAGTGGGTTGCAGTGGATGGTAGTGGGTTGTAGTGGGTTGTTGTGGGTTGTAGAATTTTGAAGTGGATCGTAGCGGGTTGTAGTGGGGTGTTTGAATGACGTTTGTATCTTTTAGTGCGTGTAATAATCCTACGTTTGTATCTTTCAGTGCGTGTAACAATCCTTGATTTTTCCACAAAAAATATTTTGGATGACTCACAGGTGCCCATGAAACAAATGCAGCATTTATTTTGAGGAGAGCATTAGGTAGTACACATTCTACCCTACCCCATGCAAAAAAAACGCAACTCGATATTACCTCCCGCTCCCGTGCTATATGAGTGCGAAGTTACGTAACCATGATCCAGCGGACAGTTTCTCAACATAACCGGCAATAGGGCTGCACCATATCCAAGGTACCGAGCATTATTTTTAGTTACAGGAAACTCGAGCTCGACGGCGAAGGAGCCGAAAAATGAAATTGGCTAATTAATTTGCCAATCAGTCCCGTAGGAATAACATTAGTTGTGAAGAGCAAATAAGCGATTTAAACGATCGTTCTCGAGTTTTGCACACAAACGCCTTTCAGCCAATCGGATGCTAGGATAGTGTTGAATCGAAACGAACCTCACACAGCGTACTCGCTACCAACGCTCTGATGTTTGTTTCAAATTTGAAATGAATCAGACAAACGCAAGAGGTACTCGACTCAGCACGGCGTATCCGTGCAATACGCCACATCATTCAAAAGCGTGCTTTCGAACGTTTCTAATCGTTGACATTATGGCCTCTTTCTATCGTTTCTAATGGTGCAAAATGTATCATTTTGAAATTAGACCACCCAATCGCGAACAGATTTTTTGGCAAATTCAATCATCAAGAGTGATTGGCCTATCCAATCGAAAAACTGTTCCATACCCACGTAGGGTTTTAATTTGAGCCAACAATCCGTAAATGAAATGTTCAATTTTTGAGCGCAAGTGGGCGAAAGATGCGGACACAAATTTTCGGTGCCGTGACGACAAACACATGAGAGAATAGAGGACGAGATACCGTTTTATTTTTTATGGATCAGTGCAGTTCATATGACCGTACACAGAGTTTTCGGGGGCAAAGCCTTGCTTCCAGGACGCAAACAAACTCTGCCATTTGGCGCTAAAGATCCGGCTAGGACCCTGTAACACTCACCAAACTCGGATCATGAACGAGGTCTGAGATCGGGGTCAGCAGCAGGGCTGACAGCGTTTGCTGTTGTACCCCTGCTTCGTCATGATAACCGGTCCTCTGTTATCATGCCAGAGCAGCGTCAAAACTTGTCCATTCACATCCTTTCCTCACTCTCCTCTATCTATTCCACACTTTCTCGTCACCTCTACACTAATGTCTCTTTTTCTTAACGTTTGCTCCTCGCCATCCCTCCACCGAAACCTCGATCTACCTCTAGGCATACGTCAACTCATTCCACTTCCACCTCCCTTTTCACCAATCTCCCATCATCCATCCTCACCATGTGCTCGAGCTGCATCAAAACACGTGAATCTTCTCTGCTCTCTGAATTCTTCACCATCCCCGTTCTAATTCGAACTACGCCATTAGAGATCCTTTTCCTTAGCGTCACTGCGGCCATGCTTCTCAAACATTTCACCTCTAAAACATTCAACCTTCTTTTCTCTTCCGAAAACCCGGAAACAACCCTCCCTCTCTTTGCGCTCAAAACCAACGTTCTATAGCTCATTACACTCGTAAGTGCACCCAGCATTTTACACCGTTCCTTCCCGTGCGATATGAACTCAGTTTCTTGTAGTTCATTCTTCTCTATATTAAAACCCAGACACTTAAAACAATGAACCTACTCCAATAATTCATCATTTATTTTTGGACACTAATTCTGCTTGCATCGACATTCCTCGAACGTTTCCTACTTTACTTTTACTTACGCTAGCTAGCAGCTTCCTTCTCTCACACGCGCATCCAAATTCCAGCACTAACCTACATCATTTTTCAACGAATCTGCCACAAGTGCAGCATCGTTCAAAAACAGTTACTGAATCAAATGCCAACATCGCCTATTCGCTCCTAGTAACTCTAAACTTCATCCCATTACACTCGCGTTCACTTACCTGACCACTCCATCCATGTAGAGATTGAACAGCCAGAAAGACATTACGCAACTTGGTCTCAGTACCACTCTCATTGTGAAAAAACCAATCCGAGTAAAAGACAGTAGTCACCGCTGCTCCAACAGTACTTTCCGTGTAAACGGATTTTTTTTTTCGCTCCGAAACAACGCCTCAAAGTAGAAGCAGTACAAGTCAAAAAAATCAAGTTAATGTAACTAACGGTACTATCAAATGTTACTAAGTCAACGCTAGAAGCTTCCGAAACAAAATCAAAGAAGTATTCCTGCGTTGAATGAAAATATCGACGTAATAGCAATTACAGAATTGTGGATGAGACATCAATATCCCAGACATTGATTGGGAGACACGTTTGCACAGTTACCGGCAAACGTCTGATTGATTCTGTAGACGATAAGTTCATGACCCAAATGGGCAAGACACCTTCAGGAGGCAGCAATATCCTTGATCTTCTATTTAGTGCAAGCAACTCCCACGTCACGAACGTTGAATTGGGAGGGGTGTACCACTCGGAACTAGCGATCAAAGTTGTATCCGTTTTAAGATGGAGCTCGAGCTGAAAGTGTCAACAAACTACGATAAAGTCCGTAATTTTAGATTAACCTACTTTAATGGCTTATTAGAGTAAATGGCGACAGCGCATATAACCCTCGGACGTGACGTTGACCAATCGTTGACCAATTTTCTGACTATACTTAAAAATCTTGAATGCGAGCATATCCCTCGAATAAACAGGCGACCAACAGTCAATCAGCCTCAGGACAGGAAAGAAGAACTGCAGCAGCTTCAGTCGCAAAAAAAACATAGCCCTTGACAAAACAGGAACACCCACATGACGAAGTTGCAAAAAATAAATTCACAGTCAGCAGAAGAGCTCTAAAGAAGCTAAAAAAAATTATGGACATGAAATTGGGGCGAAGGCCAATACTAATCGGAAACAATGTTTTAGTTATGTTTCGAGCAAAAAATAATTCAGGATCTGTAATAGGCCCTCCTGAGAACGACAGTGGTTAGCTAAAAGCCGATGGCACTAACATGAGTGTCTTATTTACGTTAGAGAATCCGGATATTCCTTATTCTAATGATATCATAACGGAAAGACAAATTGGAGCATTTGCACAGTAAACTTTTTCCCTGACGAAGTTCTGAAATATATAGATAAATTGAAAGTCACAAACTCCTCAGGTCCAGACCAAGTTCATTCCAGATCACTAAAAGAGACCAAGAACGAAATCCCTGAACAGTTATGAACATATTCACCCAATTTTTCACAAATGGTACTCGCGCCTCTTTATGGAAAGAGGCAAACATCACAACAATTAAAAAAAAAGACACCTCCGTCATTGGCAAACGAATGGAAAGTTTGATAACGGATAAAATGACAGAATTCTTCGAATCAAACAAGTTGATTGGTGACTTTCAGCATGGCTTAAAACACAATCGTTCCTGTCTAACAAACATGGTACTTTTTTCAAGAATATAATTGAAATTCACGACACAAAGTCTTCAATCGACATCATTTACTTTGACTTTCAAAATGCCTTCGATAAAGTAATCCACAAGCACTTAGTTAATAAATTGCACAGCATCTTTATTCGAGGAGAGCTTAATAACTGGATAAAATGTTGGCTTACGGACAGACGGCAGCGAAATGTACTTAACTGTGCTTCCTCTCTCTGGGGTAATGTAACAGGCGGCGTGCCTCAATGATCCGTTTTAAGTCCAGTTCTCTTTATAATATTCACTAACGATCTCGATAGGAACGTACTCTCAAACATGAGACAGAAGGAAAACTGCAAACTGAATTCGAGTGTTAGCAGATCCAACTAGATTTGAACAAAATTGTTGATTAATCATATTAGTGGCAAATTAAATTTAATGTAGACATATGTAAAATCATGCACACAGGTCTTTATAACCTCAAGTACGAATATTCAATGTCCGGATAGAAACTCATTCCTGTCACCGAAGAGAGATATTTAGGTGTCATCATTAGTAACGACCTAAAAAGTAGCGAGCAAAGTAACGATGCTGCCAAGAAAGACAACAAAATGCTAGGTATGATAACTTGCACTATCTCGAACAAAGCAGACAGTATGCTGAAGCTATACAATGCATTTTTTAGACAGGATCTCGAGTATTCCGTTCAATTCTTGTCTCCATATCTTAGAAAAGACGTTAATAAATTAGAAAAGGTCCATAACCGAGCCACCAAACTCGTCCCATCGCTGCGGAATAAATCGTACAAAGACAGGCTACGTGTAATCTATCTTTATTTGCTAGAGAAACGTCGAGTCAGGGGACAAGATCGAAGTGTGGAAGGAAGATTATGAAGGGTAAGTGACACGTCGACCGAGGGAGACTTTTCAATTCAGATACAAATGGAGTGACTAGGAACAATGGACACAAAATCGGTGGGAAACGTATCTCCCTCGACATCACGCGCATTTTCTCCACGTATAGAGTTGTCGAAGAATGGAACAAACTTCCAGCGAAGGTTGTAAACAACAATACAATCAAAACGTTCAAGTCGTGGCTCGATAAGTTCTACTTCAATCGCCGATAAATAGTAGAACCGTTCCCTTTCTTGATGTTTTAAAAACAGAAATTGCACACAAAGCTCTCTTAGACGTTTTTCTTCAGTACAAATCCGCTTACTATCAAAAGACAACCTAGTTTGGTCCAATAGATCTGTTGTTGTACTACATTACTAAACACGGCCATCCCGTTTCTCAACGAGATGCCAAGGGCCGGGCACATGAATGCAGCGTCAAAAATCATCCATTCACCCTAATTTTTCACTCACTCCTATTCAATGCACGGTCTCTCGTTACGTTCACTCTCAAGTCTCTCTTCCCTAGCGTCTGCTCCACACAATCCATCCACCTAAACTTTGGTTTACCTCCAGGCCTTCGTCCCCTCGCCTCCGCCATCATCTCCCTTCATCCGTCCTCATCATGAGCCCGTACCATCTCAGAACACGCGAATCATCTGTCCTTTAACTCCTTTACCAAGCCCGTTCTAATTCAAACAGCGTCATAATTGATCTTGTCTCAACGACACTCCAGCCATGCTCCTCAAACATTTCATCTCAGAAACATTAAAACCTTCTTCTCTCTTCTGTTCCCACCCTCCAAGTCTCAGCTCCGTAGAGCACAGTTGGCACATCTACACTCTCATACAGCCCTTTTTTTACTTCCATCCCCAACGTCCTACAGCTCATTACACTCTTCAGTGCACCGAACATTTCACATCTTTTGCTCATAGGTTACTATAAATCATACGGACATCATTACTTATACCACATAACTCATTCCCATAGTCAATGTCACCATTTTAATTTTAATGTATAGCCAAAGTCCTCATAGCTACCAAATTGCAAGTCCTTAGGTAATCAATGTCCAACATACGGGTTACTGTTTGCTGGTTGGGTCAGATTAATAATGGTTTATACAAACTATCTTTTCTGTTTTCAATATTTTATATAGTTCGTTTATTGTATAAAT
>SDVV010009502.1:0-16677 GCA_016164225.1 Gammarus roeselii | reverse complement strand
GTGCGTGTGTGTGTGTATAAATATGACAATATTTATACACACTAACACATACAGTCTCGCAAATGTAAACCAAGCGTCATCATTGCAAAGCGATGTATTTGTCTCAGAAATCACTGTTTATTTACCTCAGTAGTTTGTACCGAATTGTCTGACAAACATGTTCAAGAGACATTCAATGCTCTGCGCTTGCAATATCACTTTTCCGACGAATCCTCGTTGACTCGAGGACGTCGCTAGTGTGTAACGTCGGGCGTAACGAAGGCTGTTTCGAACAGCCCTTCGGCCCTTGATAAATAGAGCTTGCTTGCATTTGACAGGCAAAAAGAAGACAAATTGCAGCTTCGCTCACTCACACTGCCGCATTGGAAGAGTTGAGTGAATTACTAGTTTGTATATTTAATACAATGTCGGTCCATATCAAGCCTGTCATTCTTTTGTCGTATCCGTTTGCCCTCCGATTCTGATTAAACACTTTCCCATCGTCATATCGAGTTGATTTCTCTATTTGAATTTTGCCAACGGTGATACCCGTCCTGTTCATAAATAGTATGATACACCTTGGGCACGCTTGTTATATTGAACTGCTAGTCAAAATCCTTTTTATTTGTCAGGCACTTTTGATACGAACCTGAATGGTTAACTAGTTGGAAGAGCTATTTCGACTGACTACTCGAGAGTCGGCATGCTTCCCGTGATGCTTGCAGAGACGGGCAGGTGTACTGGGCCCTTAAGCCATCAACCAAGTTGATCCGTTAGGTCATTTAAAGAGAATACCTTCATTGTTTCAGTCTTTTTTTGCGTTTTAATCCCATCTATTTATGGTTTTGCTTATCGAGGATGCCTTTTCACATGAGACCTTGTTACTATGAAATTGATTTTCATTGTATGTGATTGAAGTTTAGCTGAAGCATGAGCTGAAGAACTTAAGGTAAACTAGTTTTGAAGATTTAGGTTGTTAGAAGATATGGGAATCTTTAAATAATTTGATCGGAAAAGGGAGTAGGAGACGTCGTGTCTGTTGCTGTTTGCAGATAATACGCATTGGTGACTGATTCGAAGGATATGCTATGTAGCCTGGTGTCGCAGTTTGGAAAGGTGTGTGTGAGCAAGAAACTGCAATTTGTATTGTGAAGAAAAGTAAGGGAAGGACAGGATCACAGAATGACGATGCGAGGTGGATCAGTTTACACCTCATTGGGGAATCGTTGAAAAAAGTTCAATGATCTAGGTACAGTAGCGAAAGAAAATTGGTTTCTGATCAAAGATAAAGAGAAATCTTCAATCATCATTTTCCGCTCGACATTTGAATTCATTGGAATTTTAATTGATATTATCCATAAAAAATGATTGTCCAGATATAATGCCGTAAGAAATTTCCATATGAAGTTGAATTCCACGTGGGAAAAGTCTGGTTGTTTCTTTCGGTTATTGACTATGAATAAACGAATTTTCTTTCGCTACTGTACATGGGCGCTCATGTGGATAAGATTAGACAAGGGAACTCAGAGGTGATAAGAGGAGTGAAGAAAGGGTGCACTGTGTTGTGTGCGCTGAAGGGTGAAGCTAGGAGGAGGGCTGTGGGCTTAGAGGCAAAGAGAGGGATATATAGGAGGGTAGTTCTTACAACTGTGATACATGGGACTCGGACGTGGCAGGTGATAGAGGAAAAAATAAGAAAATTTAATGTTTTTCCATCAGAAATGTTTGAGAGGGATGACCAGAGCGACGTAAATGAATAGGATCAATTATGACAATGTTCCAATTTGGCGGTTAGAGTCGATTCCCGTGTTGTTGGGTTGATCTAGCATTCGAATAAACAATTGATCGTAGGTCGAGGAGAAGAGTGATTAAAGAAATGGTAAGTGGGCCGATAAATGCGGCATTCGTCGCATTAAGCGTCGGGTATCTCATATGCCGAATTCAATATATATCATGTGCCGACTTGAGTATGGCATGCACCGACATAAGTGGGGCTATTACTTTTACGATATGGGGCTATTACTTTTACGAGAGTGAATACCTGGTCATCTCCAAGACTGCTGGTCTCTAGGGACAAGGATATTGGAAAGTTAGGAAACCCAGCAACATTTTTCACAACAGTTCAGATAAAGTCTGGGGGTAAGAATGCTTGCTACCGTACCCATTAGGTTTCATAAGAGGCGTCCAATAGAGACGGGACGACGGGGGCTGGGGATCCCCTGCTATATACTTTTATTTTCCATCAAAAACGGTGAGACGATCTGGCGGAGGTTAGGCCCACGCCTCTCCGAACCCTATTACAGGTGGTTGTAGCAAGGAAGAGGCAAACAGGATAAAGATTGCTGAGATGGTTTTATGGAGGAAGTTTGACGTGTTGGGGCTGAGTGAGACAAAGTTGAAAAGTCAGGACGAATTTACGTTTGGTGTGGTAAGTGAAAGGAAGTCGGGCATAGAGGAACGTTGGGCAGAAGAAGGTGTGGTGTTGATATCGAGTGATCGTCTAATAGCGTAACGGAGAAAAAGAACGTTTCCTCTTGATGGACGTGGGTGAAGCTAATGTAGGTTAGGAAAGATGGACGCTTGTAAAAGTTTATAAGCCAGGTAGCAAGAAGAATGGCTGTTATATCTCTAGATGGATCGTGTGGTGCGGTAAGTAAACGCTATTGTATTGGGTCGAGGTTTAGAGTAGTTAGGAGCAAATGGGGGCATTCTGCAATTTTGTCAGTTGTTGTTTGCGGGTGATGAGGGAGTGGCAGCAGATTCATGGGAGATGTTGGAGAGGCTAGTATCAGAGATTAAAAAACTGTGCGAGAGAAAGAATCTGCGTGTTAAATTGGATAATGAAATTATATGTACGAGGAATGCCATTAAGATCAAAATCAGTATTCGCGTTAATGACGAGGCATTGGAGGAAATTCAATGTTATAGGTGCATGGGCTCTCATGTGAAGAAGATTGAACTAGTGAAAATTGGGGTAAGATGTAGAGTTATGCAGGGGGTGATGGCTTGAGTGCAATGAGCAGTCAGATACTGGGTATGGAAGCGAAAAAAGGGTTGTATAGTATGGTAGTTATCATAGCTGTGTTCTACGGTGATAACACGTGGGGGGCGAGAGCGGAAGAGGGAAGACGGTTGAAGATTTTTGAGATAAAATGTTCGGTAAGCATGGTCGGCAAGACGCTGAGGATAAGATCAGTTATGCCATCGCTCGAAATAGAACGAAGGTGTTGAAGTAGTTGGAGGTCGGAGCAGATTCGCGTGTTCTTAAGTGGTTCGGACACATGGTAGATATGGATGATGGGAGATTGGGGAAAATTGTGTTAAAATCTGAAGTAAGTTGATGTGTGCCCATATGGAAGACCGAAGTTTGGGTGGATAGATATCGTGTAGCAGGCATTTGGGAGCAGAGACATCCATATGGAGAAAGTGATAGCAAGAGCGTGTACTGTGTAGACGTGAGTGGGTGGAAGAATTGAAAGATAACAAGAGTTAATGATCCATTTGTTATTTTTATGAGCTTACAAATCACGCATGAACGGATCTTTCAATCGCAGTTCCTTTTCAACACAGCCAGAGCAAATTGAAAGTGATTCATCTGCAAGAGGTTATGTGCTATACAATCGTCCAACCGCACCCGGTTGGGTGTGACTTTTAAGTCGTTAAAAACCAACCTGTGGCAGTTCTCTCACATATCAGTACTGAACGCACTGCAAATATTTATTCGTCAACTGATCTGTATTGATCCGTCCAACAGAGATCACTATGGGTCAAAAAGGTGAAAAAGATTAATTGATCACAAACACTATTCGTCATTTAGTTTTGACGCATCTGTGGTGAGCTTTCCCGCCCTTGGCGTCTCATTCAGAAACGGGATGGATGCGGGTGGAGAAGATCCCAGCAAATTTATTACGCAAATGGGGTTACCAAGTGATAGATGTCGTTCTATGTTGCTGAAACTGATCTCACTCCTGACCCGAAGTGCGCAATTCGGAGACTGGATCCTTACGCGCTATATGATTTAGTTGTGGAATGAATGAAATTGCATGAGAGGACTGTACGCGGCGACATGTCGTCAGTCATCTTCGTCTTTATCTCGATCTGCATATCAGGAAGCTCGGCGCTGATGCAAGGTAAGTTAACTACATAAATGTTGTGGTAGGAATAACATTGAATGACTGCAAAGTTTGCATACATATTTGCAGTCCATGTATTTTACAGAAAAAAAACTCAATAAATGCGGGCTGGGCTAACTTAAACCAGTCTCACCTTCAGAACGTCATTCTCATAGACCTTGAAGATATCATCCACATTGGCCTTGAGACCGTCATCCTCATGGGCCTTAATTAAGAACGTTATCTTCATAGGCATTATGAACGTCATCCTCATAGGTCTTAAGAACGCCATCATCAAACGTTTTACGAACATCCTCCTCATAGGCCATAAGAATGTCATCTTCGTAGGCCTTAAGAATGTCCTCTCATAGACCTTAAGAACGTCGTCTTCATAGCCTTAACAACGCTACCTTCATAGGCCTTAAGAACGCTACCCTCATAGGGGCTTAAGGAAGCTACCCTCATAGGCCTTAGGAACGCTACCCTCATAGGCCTTATGAACGCTATCATCATAGGCCTTAAGAACGCTACCCTCCCAGGCATTAGGAACGCTACCCTCATAGGCTTTAAGAACGCTACCCTCATAGGCCTTAAGAACGCTACCCTAATAGGTAGTCACTGCGGCATTGTCACCAAAAATTATTCCTCGCAGATCTCCAATATTTTGCACAGATGCGAAGAATGCTTGGTATTTACTGCAAATGTAGATTTGTTTAGAATAGCTAGCCACCAACAACGCTTGAATTGATTATTCACTGTCGACAACAAATACCAATCATTTCGTAACATCTCAATGTCGACATTCATTGAACACTTGTAGCCCAGTCAAATACAATCACTGCGGTCCACAAGGCCTTCGAAATCGACAATAACTGTCACGCTGGTATTGCATTCAGACTGTTATAGAGGGTAAAATAAAACAATATTATTGTTATTATTTTTGCATACCCTCTCGTCGATTGGTGTCCCACGAGTTACAATGCGTTTGCACGAAGGACATTAAAAACGTATAGTGTGAACTACACCAAGTTGGATGCAGGCCGGCAAAGTCGTTACCGTGGCGTTACGTCCCCCAGTGTGGGTCCCAATCCTCATCCAGGCGCGGTGCTATTGAGGCGGGACCAAACGTATCAGTCGCTGATCTGTCAGCAGGGCGGGAATATTGCAAGGCGGTGGGAGTTATGACCTGCAGGAGGCCGAATAGGAGCATGAGAAAAGCGTTAGATGAGAACTCTGTAGTTCTGTGAGATCTGGGAATGACTGTTGCATGCGAGATGAACGCCGCTGCCAATAACGGTCTCAGATCCATGCTGCGGTAGTTAGTTTACTCATAAATAAGGTTCATCAAAAATGTCCAATGAATGTTCATGATAACGAAAACGTCACTGACAAATAGTTATATCAACTTCAACAATGTCTAATAATAAGAGCCTCTGTCCGACATACAACATAACTCTTCAAATGAACCGCATCCCAGACACTGTCGTTCGTAAACTTCATGAGCATTAACTGGAAAACTTCAATTTTATTTGCAGTTTGTATAGTTGTATATCGAATCAAAATTTTACTTACATTTTTTTTAGAGACAATTTTTGTAAAGCTGAATAATGTACTCATGTGAAGCTACTTCAATTTGAGTAATGTTCCCATGCAAACTTTCAGCTATAGCTCGCAGTACCTACCTACCTGGCCGATGTGCTTGCGCTTACACAATTGGGATCGGAAAAAAAGGTTAAGGAAATTTGTGTAAATGTATCGTGTTACAATAAGCACGTAATTACATAAGAAGCTTGCAAGTTATATTGACAGGTCACAATTGATGGCATGAATATGAGGAATGATTGATTTAGATGAGGCTATCTGGTCTGAATTGATGACCTTACAACAAGATGTTTTAGTGATAATTCTACTCAACAAGTTTACTTCACTACCCATTTTTTATCAATTCATTTATATTTCTTCAGAAATTTTAGTCAGACTATAAGGTGTTGTGATGTTGCTAGTCAAACATTTATAACATACAATCTATGCATTGTAAACAGATTTAGCATATTTTCAATATCACAAAAACGGCTCTTTACTTGTAAATAGTAGTTTTGACCATAGTCAACGTCTTTGAATGGGCATACGTTTCTGATTCAACATAGAAAGTGACAGTCGCACTGCGCGTACACCGAGTTTTGACGCGGCCATGATGCGCTTTCCCGCCCATGACTGTCTCGTTGAGAAACTGGGGGGGGGGGGGGCTCGGCAACTACGACGCAGCTGGAGTATACCGGTGAAAGACATCTAGCCCTTCTGCTGGCACTGAAATTCCAAGCATATATTTGACTAATGACCGATAAATAACGTGATTCAATTTCATCCACATGCGTTATATGAATTCATTCAGAGTCGAATTGCAATTTCCGTAAGGGTTTAGATGCTGTATACATGATTTTTTGGTAATGCATGTTTCGCTTAAGCTTGATTCAATAGTGTAGGTAGGGAAACTTAATAACGGTGGATGACCATCGAAATTTACCTATGAAGTGTGCTGACTGCATCAGTCATTCGAAACCTCCAACGATCCACAGTTGAAAATATGATGATAAATGGGACGATTTTTGATCCTTACCAATCAAATGTTTACCTTTTACTCAAATTCCCATCAGATGTTATGTGAAAAAATATAATATGAAATTATATTTATGTTACTTTGAAAGCCTATAACTGCTCGAGAATTGAATTGAAAGAATTAATATGTCTGACCTCCCCCCTCAGTCCAGTTATATCAATTTAATTCTGTCTCAAATAGAAGACAGTTATTTATGAATAAATTACTGAACACAAGTGCAGCCAGATTCTTTATTTGCTTATTCAATAGATTTAAGCTCGTCAAATAACAATCTTGATTCTAATAATAACCACGAAGCAAATCATCTCTATTTGCAAACGAGTCATGAGCTATCCATTCTGTAACATCATCTGGATATGGGTTAAAACAAGTGTTCAGGGCACGTTGGATGAATACAGTTTCCTTTTCTATCGAGAGAAATTGAACCTGTTCAGTGGCACGGGGATTCTCGGTTCCTTCGCTCCATGGAGATTGTGAATGAACAGATTCTGATGTGTTTTCTTTAGTACGAATGATTAGGCTGAATTTCCCTTAGTGAGTTATAATATACTCTCAGCGTTTCTGAGAACTGAACTTCTCGTTTCTCTAACACAATCCCAGTTCTGATTTCCCAGCTTTTCCTATAACATTTTTTTCACTACACAACCTCCTTCTTTCTTCGATTCACATGCTAAAAAATGGTAATGTATCCAAGGAACGCAAAGATCCCATGGACCGATTCTGCTCCAGAAAGTTTACTCGAGTTGACACTTTCGTCAGCGGCTCTCAAGTCGCGAAGGATTCCAAACTGACTCTTGCACGGGAGATTCCAGCAAAAAACAAGGGAACTGGTTTATTGGAAAAGGTTACACGGCTTGACAATACACTCACTCTAACAGATCACGTACATCTCCATATTTTTTTCATATTTCATATCATCATTGTTGTCTCGTCCGTCGGCTGAAAGCGTTCATTCAAAAAATTTACGAACGCTGTGTTTAATAGCAAAGAGATGATGTTACTCCCTGGCGAGGTCTGGCTATTGTACAGGTTACCTCATTCAAATGGAGATTGTAACAGACATTTAACAGCATAGAGATGATATTACTCCCTGGTGCGGTCTGGCTATTGTACATGTTACCTCATTCAAATGGATATTGTAACAGACGTTTAATAGCATAGAGATGATACTACTCCCTGGCGCGGTCTGGCTATTGTACAGGTTACCTCATTTAAATGAAGATTGTATTAGACGTTTGATAGCATAGAGGTGATAATACTCCCTGGCGCGGTCTGGCTATTGTACAGATTACCTCATTTAAGTGGAGATTGTAACAGACGTTTAATAGCATAGAGATGATATTACTCTCTGGCGCGGTCTTGCTATTGTACAGGTTACCTCATTTAAATGGAGATTGTAACAGACTTTCAATCGCATAGAGCTGATATTACTCCCAGGCGCGGTCTGGCTATTGTACAGGCTATCACATTTAATTGGAGATTGTAACAGACGTTCAATAGCATAGAGATGGTATACTCCCTGGCGCGGTCTGGCTATTGTACAGGTTACCTTATTTAAATGGAGATTGTAACAGACGTTTAATAGCATAGAGATGATATACTCCCTGGCGCGGTCTGGCTATTGTACAGGTTACCTCATTTAAATGGAGATTGTAACAGACGTTTAATAGCATAGAGATGATATACTCCCTGGTGCGGTCTGGCTATTGTACAGGTTACCTCATTTAAATGGAGATTGTACCAGACGTTTAATAGCATAGAGATGACAATACCCCCCGGGCGCGGTCTGGCTATTGTACAGGTTACCTCATTTAAATGGAGATTGTAACAGACGTTTAATAGCATAGAGATGATTCTACTCCCTGGCGCGGCCTGGCTATTGTACAGGTTACCTCATTTAAATGGAGATTGTAACAGATATGAGTGATAAGACTAGTAAATCATGTCATCAGTAACATTTTCTGATGCATTTTAATACAAAAAAATGGTGACTGACTGAAGATGAGCATGTTGGGCATGTAGTCCGTGGAGAAGCTGTTATCATGAAACATGGCACCTAAAAAAAAAGTACACAGAGGGTGCAAACACTTCGATATGTTTGCTACGCTAGTGTAATAATAGTTCGATTGGAATATATATCCTACCAACTTATCCCTTCCAACGCGGCACTACAAACACGACTGTCGTTCATCGATCAACAACGTCGGTAATTGGCTCGAGTCAGAAGCTGTCAAAAAGCGCTGTGTTTTAACAGACAATTGCATAGACAAAACAGTGCTGTGTTTTGCTGGCAATTGCATGAGACAGCAGCTGTCAAACAGCGCTGATTTCTCGACGGGTATATGTTATTGTATCGTTAAGTTATGTGTCGTTTTAGGGTTGTATCAACAGGAGGACCTTATTTTGTGCTACATGAGATATTGTGAACAACTTACTGTCATAGCCCTTATTGGTTCATTATGGGGTTATCCAGAATTTATTTTTCAAATAAGCATCACAGAGAAAGCAACATTATTAAAAAAATGGTTGTACATAGGCAAATTACGGCACATATAACGTTTTTACTAAGGCATGCACCGTGTTCATTGTTCGTCATGTTCAGCAGTCTCTAGCATGTTTTTTTAGCAATTTAACGCCCAATGCCTGTGATTTGGTTAATTTTCTAAATTTTTTTCCACATGACAAATTAATCTGGGACTTTCATTCTATTAAATCAAATGAATTACCAACGCATTCTCTATTTTCTTTCCCTGGAACACGGCACCGACCGAGTGCTTTGAAATATAATCATGGCAGCCCTTTGAGGTTGATACGAACATTAATTTAATTTAAAATAGTCCCCGTCACAGCGGCTCCGGAATTGTAGTGTAGTAAACACAACAGAAACTAATCAGTGTGTTTTAAACCATATATAATACAGATCTCGTGGAGAGGAATGACAGAGATACGCTACACACGAATAATATGACATCAGTTTATGCGATATGTACATGATCATGCGATATGTATAATGAACGACGACTTCAGACGGTAACAATATTACACGATCAGTCCATCTCCGTTCTCTTATTACTGACGTCACCGCCACCAGTCTGGTGATTCACCCGCGACATCATTCTTAGCCAGTATTATCATGCCCACTTCTTTAGCATTTTACGTAGAACGGGATGTTCGTAGTGCAGTGTTTTAAGCTGGGTGAGGACACTCAGACTGTCTCTGAACACAACGTATTTGGGAAGCGATCTGTTTTTTGCAATGGAGATGGCAAGTTCGAGTGCGTGGAGCCCCGCAGAGAACACGGACGCCTCTTGTGGGAGGGTGGTCGAGTGTGGGATGTCCCCGCACACAGCGGCGGCTCCCACTCCGTCCGCGGGAGCCGTCAGTATATAGATGGTGAGGCTCTAAATATCCTTCCTCAAGTAGATTTAGGGATGACTGTCGGTACGCGTTTGTTGGGTTATTTGCTTCAAGGTATACTTGTAGGTCTAGGTTGACTGGTAGAGGGTTGATCATCGATGTTTGTGTGCCAAATTGAAGGATTCGGTAGGAAAATGAAGGATTACATTACGGTTGATGTTTAGCGAGGTCAGTGGGTTGTCCACACGTTGGAAAAACGGTGGGCATATATTCTTCTTAGCCGCGAAAAGGCGCTTATCGGATATGTTGGTGATATGGTTGAGTTCTGGGTTGTTGATTAGACTTCTAGTCTTAAAATAGTATTGTAGTGAAAGTTTGTCTCGCCGGAGCGGAAATGGGAGGTTTTTTTTTAGTAATTGTCTATAGTTGTATTAATCAACTATTTGTTCTTTATTTCGCGTTTGATTAACATATTGACGATCGATTTCCAATACCAGAACTTTTAAAATCGAATTCGTAAAATTTTCGTCTCTAAACAGTATACTTAATTGACGTCCGAAGTACGAGAATTTTCATCTTGGTCCGGAAAACATTAGCATGCATTCTCTCTTGCAACACACTTATACTAACGTTTCAATAAACCGCTGCTTTCATAAATAAATTAATAGTTTTCAAGGTATATTAAAGGCTTTGGATAAATGGTACACAAAATCTATTGACACTAATTGAAATGGAAATATCGGGAGTTTGAGATGAGCTGACTGGGAGATGATCAATTAGGTGCCGCCCTTCAGTAGCAACACATGAGTGAGCTCCTACAGGAGCAGTTTCATCTCAGAACGTAGCATTGCCGGATTAATAGCACGAATATCTCGTCTCATATTCTTCTTCAAAGTTTCAAATTTTCAGCATAATTAATTTAGATTCTCTCCTTTAGATTTCCCCAGAGAAATAGTCTGAAACAGTTAGTTTCGGTGATCTTGGCGGCCGGGCAAGTGCAGCGCGACGGGAGATGATGTTATTGCCAAACATTTCATGCAGCGTCTCCATGGTTTCATTGGCTGTATGTCTAGTTGCTCCATCCTGTTGAAACCACATAGCTCGTTACGCTCGCGAAGATGACTGACAGCAGGTCTTAAGAATGTGTGGAGCAATTGTCGGTATCTTTCTCCCATGAGTGTCTCTGCAAAGCCCCCTGCGTTTTCAAAGAAATTTGGCAAAAAATAGACGATCGTGCAGAATGCCTCACCTCACAGTTTTGCGCGTGGATGTAATCCCTTTTCGTGTTGAACGTGCGGATTTTTAACTGTCCAAAATCTAGTTTTGATTGTGAAATGTGCTTCATCAGCCATCCTCAGCGAATAAATGTTATCGTCCTATTGCAAGTTTTCAATAAATGGTAGTGCAAATGGTAGCCTGTCAACACAGTCGTTCTGACCAATCTACTACAAAAGCTGAATTTTGCCTTAATAAAACTTTAAATAAATTAATATGCGCCACACAGTTGTTTTAGAATTCGAAGCTGATCCGAATACCTTGGTACAGATTAATGTGGAGTACGAGCACCGTCTTGCCGGACAGATTCGATGTTGTCTTCGCTTTTTCCTGTCCGAAATTGACCTGGACGCTGTCTATCCCGAATGACGCCAAGTTCCATAAATCCAGCGCCAATGAGTCGAATGCTGCGCGGTGAGAGAACGTTTATGTTAACATTAAACTTCCTTAAGAACTTTGTGTTGTTACAGTGGAGCAGTTGGCAAAAAAAATAACGATACGAGTTCGCTGTTTGATAGATAGTTTTTCCGTTTTTTTTCACTAATAAATAAATGAAAAATTACGATGTTTAATTTATTGCAATATTCAGTCAGTATGATACGAAATAAACCTGTTGAATATAAGCTTTCAATCGTAAGCAACGAAAATTTCATACGACTTGTTGAAAGCGTTTTATTCATCTTTAAAACTAGGAACATATTCATGAAAACCCTGTACTAAGATATTAAATAGATTATTTGGGCAATATTTGATTGGGATATCTGATGAGGGAGCGATAATTAATTTGTGATGTTAAGCAAACAAAGCTCTGCGTTCCAGAAACCAGCAATTTTAGATTGTTGGGGACGATTTGTTCAATCGCTTGCCACCGACGAAGTCGGATTACCTATCGAATATTTTGTTGACTGTCATTGCGACCTCTGCTGCCAACAATTTGGTTGGAATGACGTGGTAACCAGTTCCTGATGCGTCAGTAATCAGCTTCTGACGAATTCAAACTAGTGAAATAAAAATATTCTCGTGTTCATCGTCTCAACAATAGTTAGTGTTCGACCTTGCATTCGACCTCAGCTGGTTCCCCCAATGTTTGGGGCGTCTCTAGTTTAGAATGGGCCAAACTTTGGCGATTAGGGCATCGTTTTTAGAGAAAGAACGTTTCGCCATAGCAACAGCTTGCGAGGGACACTTCGTGAAGGCGGGCAGTCCAAGGCACTGCTTCAGCCATTTGGTAGGCTGGCTGTTGATAAACATTAACGTTATCGCGATTATATGATATCTTGGTTACTCTAATCTGGACGATGGCTATTCTCTGAATGCGTCGACCAAGGTTCAATGTTTTATAAATGCTTCTTCCTTAATCTTAGAAGCAGGGCATCACATTTGATCCAACACAACAGAAACGATCAATAACTCACAATGTATACGATTTCCACTAACGAATTTATCCGCATTATTCTGTTCCACCTCTATGAAGCTAAAATAAATTGTCCATAATGAATCCGATAATAGAACCGCAATATTGTTCGTACCCAACTGATGCTTCAAATTGTCCATAAACATAATGACCTGCCAGACCTTCATTCTTTATGTCCATTGGCCTCTTCCTTTACATTCGAGCATAATTTACCCCTCTGGCTCCTACAAACGTTCTTTGTTCTTTTCTGACACTCAGGACTAGAAATTAATTATGTTTAACAAAATTATTTGACTGTGTTATGGAATGTTCTCAATCAAACTCATGTTGCGTTTTAAACGATGTTTGCTAAATGTTGCAAACCAAGAGACGTAAAAGTGTTGGTTATACAATCAATCCAGTTCTCTCAGTTAAAACATTGAGCGACAGAACTCCTCCTCGCACAGCCATGAAGGGAAGTCGTCTAGTGACTGGCTCAGACGTTCCGTGTTATGCGCCGTACGAAGTATTGCCGGGGAAGGCAAGTCGACAGTCGCAACGAGTGTCGCTGATAGTCCTACCAATAGTCAGACCTATAGTCTCATCGACAGTTTCTCCGATAGTCTCGACATCAGGCTCGTCGATAATCTCGACGTGAGTCTCGTCGCAAATCTCATCGATAGTCCCGAAAATAGTCCCGTCGATAGCTTCATTGATAGTCCTATCGATTATCTCGTCGGTAGTCTTGTCGGTAGTCTCGTCGCTGGTCTCGTTGCTAGTCTCGTCGACAGCTTCGTCGATAGATTCGTCTAGAGTTCCATCGGCAGTCTCGTCGACTACTTCGTCGATAGCTTCGTCGATAGTCTCATCGATAATCTCGTCGGTAATCATGTCGGTAGTATCGTCGGTAGTCTTGTCGCTAGTATGGTCGCTAGTCTCGTCGATGGTCCCATTGATAGTATCGTCGATAGTCTCGTCGATAATCTCGTCGATAGTTTCGTCGATAGTCATGTCGATAGTCTCGTCGATAGTCTCGTTGATAGTCTCGTTGATAGTCTCGTCGATAGTCTCGTCGATAGTCTCGTCGATAGTCTCGTCGATAGTCTCATACATAGTCTCGTCGGTAGTCTCGTCGACAATTTCCTTTGCCTTGCATTGGTATAAATCCATCTCATCAAAACATGCATCATATGATTCATTATTGACGAGCTACATAACATGACCTGATCACCATCAATTGCATAGCACATCGCGGAGTCAAGTTACACTAACTAATTTTGAATCCTTAAGTCCTAAATGCGCTTGGCCGACATCGCAGCTGGCAACAGAAGGACTACGCGGCTTACGAGGGGAAGGGGCACCGGAGGGCAACTCACTAGAGAAAACAAGAAAACTTTATGTTACGTTTCTTACCCTGCTTGATGCTCAATCGTATTATTACGTTTTGAGATATAATCAATAAGTGTGCCGATTTCGTCATTTTGAGTGTGTCTGTAATTAGTAAAGCTAGTCTAATTAGTGGAATGGTTGAATGAAAATGAAAGCTGTTCACCCCAGTAATGAATGATGGCGTCGTTGAACGTCTCCTTCACATTTCCCTCCGTTCAAAAACTGCTGTAATTTAAAATGGATATGAGGCTCTCACAAAGACAAGTCACAAACCAGACGCTCTCCTACTTCACTGTGACTAACCTGGTCAGAATCCTATTTTTGAATTGAGTTTTGTGCTCATGTTGAGAAAGAACGCATTACAATCGATGCCCACAGAGAAGACAGTGTTGAAAAATTCGACAAGACACTCGTGAGTCGAAGATTTTCTTCGGCTCTTATTCCTTTGAAGTCAGATTCCGCGGGCTTGTTATGTTTAAAAGTTGCTGAAGTTTCATTTTCTCCAGGGCTTATATTTTTTTGATGAGAGGAACAAACGTACGCGATATATATGAGCCCGCTTTTTCTGATGGCACATTTTGAGGAATAAACCAGAGTGAGAGTGAATGGAAGCTCGAAGATGAGCCATCATCTGTGACGTCAGAATGCAACGGAGTGTTTAGTTTGATTGATCAATTTTTCTTTAAATTGTAAAAAGATCATTTCCAGATTTATATGTGAATATGTGAATAGGAGACATAAATATGTGAATAGGAGACATGAGTTGATTTTCTTGAGCAAGTTCAGTCAAAAAGTTTCAAAACATAATTGAATTGATGTTTTTTTGAACAGAATTATGCATATAGGTTGCAGGAATATTTTATATCATCCAATACGAATTAATTTTTTTCCTTTTCTAATCACCCTAGGTTATAAACTACCTGAAAGAGCGGAATTTCGTATAAGGACTAGTGTAGATTCTTGAGTTCTAAAGCACTAATCTGAGGAGGAATCACAGCTTTCTCTCTCCCCGAAGCTATTTATTTCAAATTTAACGAACGATGGCAACATTTGAAATTGTAACATATCATACAACTAATTTATTAGATAACCTATGAGTCCTCTCCGATACTCCGATACTCAACTGAATTTCATCTAAACACCCAACTTACTTTTACATAACTTTTTTACTCTGCGTCTCTATTCCAAATTATTCTACATTTAGTCATAATATAAATAAATACTTATTTTACATCCATCTCACTTTTTTTATGTCTGGTGCTTTGCTAGGGAAAAATCCAACAGTCATCGACATTTCTGCCCGACACTTGTTTCAGTGTAATTTCGAATACTATGTGATTTTCGATTCTATTTTATATTTGTTCCATATTCCAAGCAGTCTGTGTATTTCGTAAAATGTATACTCAAGCTAAATTTAATGTAGCTTTCGGTAATTACAATTGATAATTTCAGGTGGGAACGCTTGCCGATGCACTCAAATCAATAAAATTAATATAATTGATAAAATCGAAAAAAAATATACATAAAAAATTATTTCGTTTTAACATTTAACTAGGTATAATGACAAGTTGACATATTACATAGAATCACGTGTTCGTCAGCGTGAGCTGTTCTGAAGACAACATTTTCTATTTAGATTTACTTAATGTTAACTTACAACGAAGGTTAGGGAGTAAACTTCCCTTCACATCCTAACAATCGACGGACCTTGTTAGAGAACATTCTCTTTTTTTCAATTGTTCATTATATCATGACAGATGAAAACGTCCAATTTGACCACTGATTTCGAGACAATATATAAAATAATCACGACAGTTCAATGTTTGAACGGGCGTCTGATAAAAAATTGAGGGTAGAAAATGTCCATCATAAGGTTATATATTACCCTACACGCACAATGTTTGGCATTCAAAGACACATTTTGGAAGAAACTGCATAGTTAATATGGCATGTTACATAAGCACAGTCAATAAAATATTTAATTGAGTCATAAAAGCCTTCATGTCATATTTCTCCTTCAACGCCTGCTGAAACTCTTCAACTCTAATCTTCTTCCACCAAGGAAAGATCAAACATTCCTCCACTCTCCACTCTCAACACCCACGCAGCCAGAAGCCTACCTACCACTCAAATCGAAATCAACATAAAATCCGTCGGCGCTCCATCCCCACTGCACCTTAAACTATCTTCACCAATGTGCATGTGTGGACACATGCACATTGGTGAAGATAGTTTAAGTTGGAATTTGTGTCTTAACGCTCCCGTGCCACATAATAACTGATCTTTTCAGAGAACCCCCTATATAGCACAGGCTGGTCCCTAGTTTGTGCTGGGACCTTAAACCGCACGTTTGCTTGCATTATCTATATTAATCTAAATTAAAGTAAACTCGGTAAAGCCGGTCAAGAGGCCTCTAAAATTACCTCCCTGGCCCCTGGCGCGAACCAGGGGGCCGATGGGGAGTCGGAAGAAACTCCATTCGGGAGGGACCAGCATCCCCTCCAGAACACCGGAGACCAAGACTTCATCTGCCAAGAACATCAGCCTCGCCAAGA
>SDVV010009501.1:0-16677 GCA_016164225.1 Gammarus roeselii | reverse complement strand
AAAAAAAATACTTGTCTCATTTATGTTTTATCTCAATATGGTTCTTGCTTTTGACCGTGGTTTCTTCTCTAAATTATCAGGCGGCAGTTTTTGACTTCTGAGGTCGCTCTCATGCAAATACTTCCTCTAGCTAGCGAAGGATATTTGGTTCACCTGAAAGAGTAATAAATGAGTCGATGTAGAATTTCGAATATTTTCGTCTTCCGTTCATTTGGTGCTTTTGGATAAATATTCCAGTAAAATATGAATGCCGGTGCTCTTGCTTTATTTTAATTGGTGCGTTGTTCTGCCTTGCAGAATCATTGCGTTATCTGTGTTGATTCGCAGGATAACATTAATTTCCAGTCTCCGAGCCCAACCAATGCAGTTGGGCGCTACGAAGTTCTACTGTCCACCGCAAACCGGCGTCAGTTTCTGATTCGTCCCGTTGGTGAATCTCGATTAAAGAATCTCATCTCGAGATAAAACGGACTCCTGCAGCTGGACGTCCTAACCACATTTCGTTATTGCTGTACTGAATATAGACATTGGAAGAAATCAGTTCTAATTTCAGCTCCATTTCACAAACTATGCACGTGCAAAATCACGGGAAAATGTTTCTGATATTTTTTCTTTCCCGTGACATATTTATTTATCTGGAGGCACTTCCAGGCGCACTTCCATCTCGGGGGACTGTTTATCTGGAAAGCCAAGGCCTGGAACATCATCATCCTACAAAGTTAATTCACGGTCAAAATTGACAATCAAATTATCATGCATTGGAAACTTTTTATAAAGATAATTATTTTGTCTATTCGGTTATTCAACCAACCAACAAATTCATATATTTTTCTTTTCTATTCTTAAATTTAAAGTAACAAATTTCGATAAAATAGACAGCTATGCTATCATATTTATTATTTTTGTCATGTAGATATGACACACACGTGTAAAGTGTGATACATCAAAATATATTCATTCCCTAATCACCAAACAGGAAGCTAATTTATGGATTTGAAAAGAGCAGTCGTGACATTCGCCCACCTGATAGATAACCACAATAGCTTATGCCGCAGCCACGTACGAGACTTTTCAATCATGATAACTTTGTCCTCCTTCTTTAATCGTCTTTAGACAAACCCTTCAATAAATATTTCATCAAAAATATGTCGCTAAATAAATTCGATTAATTCAAATGAACAAATTCGACGTAGTTATTTCTCGGCCTGCGACGTTCTCGTCGTGGGCAGCTCAATTTGTTCAAATAAATCAAACGTATGTACCGATCTGCAAAGAAAGTTATCCGTCCAACTTATATAACCTCCGGAAATTATTTTTGAGACAATAAATAATATTTAATGGCGGCCTTAACAGATTACCTACAAAAAGTCGTAGGCAATCTTGTTTGAAAAGCAAAGTTGATTGCAAGCTGAACTTGAACAAGGTACTTAGAGGCAAACATTACATGAAATATCTCTTCCACGGTCATTAGACCCCATATCATTGATAATCAAGTTGAGGAAGTTAGTTAATACAAATGAAGACTAAAATGTTGGTGTCATGAAATCATATTTAGTTCAATCAGACGCACACACGAGAAATCATGCTTCCTGCCATAGACAACAATGAAAATCTGATCAATTATCCAAATACATACTTGCAGGTGTTACAGTTTGCTTTATTAACTGAAGCGCTGTTATTATTTCTCAGGAAACTGCAGGACCTAAAATCGTGTGCCTGACCCAGACCACTATAATAAATTATATCCCTGTTAAAATGTTTTCACCGACATGTAGATTAAGTTGCGAGGTCTCTTTAAAGCAAATGGCAGATGGCACAGCGAATCATGGTTGTAATTAACCATGGAGTGACATTCAGAAAGTTTGTTGCAGATGGCACTGCGAACCTTGGTTGTAATCAACCATGGAGTGACGTTGAGAAAGTTTGTCTGACTCATATTTTTTACTAGTATAATAACATAAACAAAATGAGAGCGGAACTCAGTCGGATTTTTTTTATAATTCTGTTTGTTAGGTAACCTCAATAATATCTAGGAAAATGGTATAAATACGGATGAAAAATGAAACCGTTTGTATGGAGAGTAACCAAATAGTGGATGATTGCCGAACATTCAATTTTCAACTCGTTCGCATATTTTATGATTACCTGAATTCCAAACACCTTTTTAATCGTGTATCTCAGACAATAAAAACAATAGATTGCCAGTTTTCGTGAGTGGGATACTGATTGTGTCAATATTGAACAAGGTATAACATTTTTATCTTCCATTGCAATGAACGTGAAGCACAATTTTTGAACATAGGTAGACCTTCACAAAGGTGCTGCAGTGAAGCCGATGACGGCATGTTCATTGATATGTATTCCTGGTCAGTAGGAGAAATCCTCTGAGAATCGAACTCTTTAAAACACTTCCCCAAGAAGGCTCATTCGGCCTAAATTGCTCCCGTTTTGTGCTCAAATTCGATTACCAACTAGTAGGTTAGAAGTACAAGTTTGGGAGCATCTTGTGTGTGGAAACTTTCTCCAACGCTCCATTTCTTGTCTTGTTCGGCCTCATTATCGACGTTAGCACGAACGGATCGCACGATTGTTTGTTGGTGAGGAGGCCTGGAGATAGACACCAGCCATGCAGCCTTTATGCTGGTGGCGCTGTGGAAACTTTTGTGAGGCTCTAATTGTGTCATCGAATTGATATTTGAAGATGAAGTCTAAAATCTCTCTGATTTCAGACTTTAGGGTGCATAATGTTCCTTTATAAAAATGTGTCGTCGCTTATTCTGACTTTGAGGTCTACTGAGCCCTGTCGTCTGTACGCTCTAGCTGATGATAATGCATTCGACAACGGAGGAAACAGGAAATGGCGGCGAGAGATTGCCAGTGAATAAAATAAGCGGCAAATGCCTCCACACTGTGATTTCCTCTTTCAATCGTATGTTGTTCGTTAGGATTGGAAGGGAATTTACCAACATTGTATCATCTTAACTGATCCCCTCACCCGTTACCATCAGCTGTTATACCGTTGAGGTTCCAAAGCAGTTGCTGGTTTACTGAGCAGGAAGAACAAATTAAATTACAATAGCAGATCCAATATGTCGCGATGCTGGTGTATAACAGAACAGTCGATAATTGATGCAGCCGCCGCGCCTCGACTCTCCCAACCTGGTGTCGAATATTGGTCGGTGTCAGTGCTGGGGAGCACTGTTTTTTTGGGTCAACAAATGGGGATTCCTAATGATCGTAAAATGCGAATGGGATGATATTTTGAAATAAACCGAGTTTAATCTCAAATATAATCACCGTACATAATTATAGACTTTTTTATGATTACTAATATAGAGATTACTAATTCATTTCGTCGATTGACAAGCACCAGAGTTCTCTGTGATCGCAATATGAAGAAGATTATTTATTCACACTTATTCCGACAGTTTAGGCTGTATGAAATCTACCTTAACAATGATGAATACACCAATCAGCTTCACATTCACGAAGATATAATAATTGAATTACCTATAATTTGGTGAAGCCTAATCTGTTGAAATTGACTGGAGTTTAATCTGACACGTTCAAGACCTGCAAGAGAAGAGAAGGGATCAATTATCATTTGAACCATATGCCGGCCCCGGAACGCGTGCAGGCTCCTTTTCTGAATAATGAACAGAGTATTCAAACGCGACAGCTAAGAGGGAGCGAGGGAGGACACTTGCTGTATAGATGAGAGGAATAGATTAATGGGGTGAACAGAACATTAGAGAGCATGTTCCGACGATCGATATTTCGTTACCAAAAAAGAGATAAGATTTTGGTGGTTGGCTTGAATGATTGGAATAGAACAATGTGTCGTGAATGTAAAAATTAAATCCTGTCAATAGATGAAATAAACAATTAAGATCCAAATGCCGTCTTCATTGTTATAAAGGAATGAAACTTAATTTTCTGGGAATACCGTCCCTTTTCATTTAGATCCCCATTTGTATTAAAAAAGAAGCATGTTAGCGTATATGACGGATTTGTCGGCCGCAGTTCTTGTTTGCGGTATTACAAACTTTTGTTGTCTTTTCTTTAGATTTTATTCCCCAGTAGATTAGTGGCTTCGGAAGACGGTCAACATATTTAAATATAACTTTTTTTCTTGTCGTTCATCTTAGTTTAATTTGTTATTAACAAAATGTGTGCGGTGCAACTTTTGAAAACCTCTTTGTAAAATACAGATTTAGATTGAATAACTTCATGATCCAATATCACGATAAACAGTAGCAATGAAAATAATGTTAAATCACAAGCACTCTAAACTTTTTAAATTACACTAAGAATTAAACATAAAGGGCGTCGTTTCGCAATAATATCGGACAATGTGATATGTGTGGGATAGTACCTTAAAAAGAATCACTATATGTTATAGAGTACTCTATTCAGCGCCTTTCAATCTGCCCGTAGGAGCCGAAAAGATGCTCGTGGGACTATTCTATCAGGACAATTAACGCCAAAACCAGACAAAATAGTTGCCCGGGATATGGAGAACTCGAAGTAAGCTGCTCGTTCGAATTCTACTTCTTCGAGTGACCTAGGTAGAGAAAACTGTCCACATAATCCAACTGAGCACCATTTAACACATTATTCAATCGGAACTGGAACCTTTGCATGGTGCGCGGTTTTACTAGCATAGAAACAGATTGTATGCTGGTAGTGTTGCGGCCTCCGCCACGTATATATTTAGAATAATATGAAGAGCATCCACATGAGGCGTCAGTAGAACCATATCGTCGGCATAGCTAATTGCGTCTATACAGCAGTCACCAATATGACACCCAACACGGCTAAGAGCTAGACGCTCGTGTAGGCTATCTGCATACACATTGAACAAAAGGGGCGAAAGAAGGCCTCCATGCCTCACTACATTGGTTGTTCGGAACAGATTAGATGTTGAGATTCCCCACCGTACCGCACATTGCTGCTGTTTGTACTGGTATTTTAGTAAATTTACGATGTGCACAGGTGCCCCCTTTCAATTAGTATCCTGAACAGTGTCCAATGATTAACGCGGTCAAAGGCTTTTTTAGAATCTAGAAAAACATATACACTGGCGAGCCTCTACTGACAAAGAAATTAATAGCGTGTTTCAAGGTAAAAATTTCCATTTCCGTTCCATGTTGAGGCTTGAAGCCAAATTGGTTTGATGTTGTTGGGAGACATTCGTCAAGTCCGTTCTGAATCACAATTTCTAGTAGCTTCTATGCGGTAGTAACAATTGATATTGGTCTGTAATTGCCTTCATCAGTTCCACATTTTGTCTTTGTTTTAATAATAGGTTGTTCAACTACATCCATAAGTAGCTTTGGTAGGTAGTTAGACTTAAGACAGTCAGTGAAGAAAATAGACATGACATTCAGGAATTGAACGGGACCATACTTAAAGACTTCTGCTGGTATACCATCCTTCCCTACAGCTTTTCTATTTTTTAATCTCCTAACCGCTGATCTAAGTGCCCACATATTGACTTCATCATCATTATTATTGTTTCCCTGATTAAGCGCCTCGTAAACAAAATTCGAGTCAGCATCGTTGTTGACACTGTTCATTATACCATCAAAGTGGTCGCGCCACATATCAGCAATATTTCCCTCACTTGTTATGTATAGACATACAGCCGTTTCCCCCTAGTTAGGAGGGTGGCTAAGTTATATTATTCACATATTGTTATACTATTCACATATTGAAAAACAAAGCTGTCTTTTGGTTTCAGATTTTTGAACTCTTTCCAGATATCGATCTGGAAAGAGATCGACCAGCATTTCGCCATTGCACATAAGCTACTACGTTGGCGTAATGCAAGACAGCCACATGCCTGGTCCAACCCGGGACTCTGTGCGTTCCGCGTGGCGTTTTTATTCCGAACGCTTCTCTCGCAGACTCCAGAACTGCAATAAATATACAATCATACAGCTCATCTAATTTATCCATATCGGCATTTGCATGTATTTGAATCAACTCTGGTGGCAAAACAGTTAGCTTATTGATAAGAATTGAGCAAAACATTTCTTTTTTTTGCAGTGTCATTGAACTAACGTCCTCTGAGTATACCTTCCTCTGAGTTCAGGCAGCCGTCTCTAGATAGACTAAAAGGGAGATCATGTTTGAACAGCCGTCTCTTGTAACGCACATATTTAATTATTTGCACATAAATTTTTCACAACACTTTCTGCACTATTAAATTCATTACAGTTAAAAGTGACCAACCGAAGAATATCGAAAAGGGTTAGCATATTAGGGAGCATGATAGGAAGTAAACGTTGACTAGCTTTTACCCGAGGACACGCCATTCTTCTTGTTCTCTTAGAAGTTCAGTACACGGGCTCCTGCCGGCCAGACATCAGGCAACTTCAGCAGCATAATTTACAGGTAGCTTGCACTAATTTTGAAAGCGGAACATTTTCCGAGCCGTTTCAACTTTCCTACCGTGTATCCGTCTTCTTCAGTTTGCCGACGTACCTCGCTCAATATCTGCTGGTCGGTGATGTCGCCGTAGATAGCGACATAAATGCTGCATGTTTGTGTTGGGAAGGCTCCCACAGTAGTCTTACGCCCAGTTCCAACTGTATGCTTTGTCTTTTTTCTTCCTCTGTCTACCTTCTGAAACTTGCAAATAATTTGACAGTCAATTGTTTTAGCGAGCCAGCCGGACCATTCTTAATTTCTTGTTTACTCGCTTCCTGTTTTGTACAATACGCTTTTGTCGTGTCTTCCGTTCTGCTGAGATCTGCCACCACGTCTAGCAGCTCGAAAATTACATCAGCCGGTTGAGGCTTTGGCGTTTGAGGAGAGGGCGTACGGGGCTGTTGGTTGTGGGAATTCGGTAGGAGAGGGTGAGTGGTGATGGGTTGCGTAGATTTGATTGTTGTAGCGATGTTGTGTTTACAGTCATCTCTGGCTGTTACTTAAGTCGTAGCTTGTGCGTTAGGTATTACTACGCTCTTGTAAGCAGTCGAGGCTACTCCTTCCAAGGGGGCCACGGTTCCCTTGACGGCTCTCATATCCTCTCCAACTGGCGAGACTTCTTCTTGTATGATCTTTTGCTGCTGTTTCAGTTAGTTCTTCTTCTCTGGCTCAGATTCGTCTTGTCTCTTCAGTATTGCCTGTTCAACTATTCTTTCTAAATTGTCCATGCGTTGTTCTATTGTCAGGCAGCTGGAGCAATTCTCCTTGTTGATATCTTCACTGACCTCCTTGCTGTCCTCCTTGCTGACCTCCTGGTTGATCAGTCTACTCACATCAGCTCCAGGTAGGAATGTTGGTAGTTCGGAGAGGCTACACATGTGCATTACTGCATGTATTTTGTTGAGCAGCTTATCCGGTTTTCTCAGGTTGCCTATGATCACCCTAATATCATCAGAGTTGCCAGTCAGAATCCATCCTGCAATTTCTTGCAGGGTTTTTAGAGCTGCCTTGATCTTGTATGCGGCAATGGAGTTTATCAGTGGCTCCGTGATGGTCGTGAAATCGTTCATGTACAAGTGGCTGGCGACTCACCACAGAACAGTACTTGCGATAACAAGAGCATTTCCCGGTTTCCTTAGAGCTATCTGGACTATGGTGTTCCACTTTGTTCTCCCATGTGGGCTGGGGTCTGTCATACCTTCTACACCACAGCTCTCGGTTAGGCCTCCAACATCCTTCACTTCCACCGCTAGGCTACAGGTCTTTTGTGCCCCATTTGCCATGGTTTCGCTGTTATCACAGGCCAGGCCAGGCATTTTTTTTAGGAACGCTGACTTCTTGACTCCACAAACCACGGCGTTTAGTTATAGACTCGTCGTTCTTTCGTCCCTACTATCACCTGCTCGCCTGAGTTTCCAATTGTCCCCGACTTCACTGCTACTCGCTTCTTTTGTAACATTGGTCTCTGCCCCCCTCAACGGTCATGCACCCTTCTATTTTTTGACACCATATCTAGCCTTGTGGCTCTGCCCTTAGCTTGCTGTATCTGAGGTTTCCTCCTTTTCTCAGGGTGGAAAGCTTCTGCCAGAGAAGAATTTTTTCAGCTCCTCGAGCGCCCACTCTTCCTCACTAATTTTCAGACAGCGCCACCCACCACATCTCTTTTCCACTGTCGAACACTAGGCGTATTCACCGAGCAGAGATAGAGCAGCTTGAATATTTCAGCTGTTTGTTTCTCTGTCGAGGAGGCTTGCTATGTACTATTCCTGCAGGTTGTGGCTTATTATACTGTGTGGACGTGCGTCAGTATGATCTTATCTGATTCGGGCACATTTGCAGAGTTCGCAGTGTTCTGTCCTTCGACCTTCTCTCCACTCTCCTTTTGCTCAACCTCAACACATTCCGACACACGACTAATTCCACTGACATACTGATCGGTCGTTGATATATACTGCCTGTTCCAGGCCTGTAAACTAGTCTTCACAGAGTTCATCTCGCGGTATCCTCGGGCCAACAAAAACAAAGATCTATCGGCATGCAATGAAACGCTGTGACGATAGAACATCAATGACGTCGTTGCAAAAAGCTTCGTCTTAGATTTTTTGCTTGAGTAGAAACGCTGTGACCGGCCAGAACCTCCTCCATCCCCGGGCGGCTGTGAGGTAAAGAGCCTGTCTGGGCACATTGGCTTGGCTTCCTCTCAAATTTTAGCACTGATGGTCCTTACATGGGTTACCTCTAATGCAGGACTATCAACATAAACAAGGTGCCCTATGCGGGAGCTCATAAAACCACATATTCATGATGACGGAATGAAAAAACAAAATCTAAATCTAAATGTCTGCTTTAGCCTAGTGGTAGGAAACCTATGTTGATCCTGGCTCACTGCTTCCGACGAGATCGTGTGGACATCCATTAGTATTGGCTATTTCCACAGCCCTTCCACTCCAGCAAGGTTATGAAGATAGAGCTGTGAGAAGCCAAATAACTGTTTTATAGACACAAGTCGTTATTTCATAAATATTTGATAAACCCCACGAGTGCAACTTCTCAAAACATTTAGTTCTCTTCTAGTGAACATCCAAATTACATTCCGGAATCTCTGGGTAACTCGTTGACTTTTTACCCACAATCTTTTATAGCACAAACGGATCAAATTTTACAAGTGGCACACCACAACGTTCGTCAGTCCCTTCAAATCTCATCATCTGCAGGTCACCAGCCTGCACGGTGTCCCGGTCATTGAATTCGTGTCAGTGAGCAATGACGTCACCCTCTGGCGAGTTACCTTTCAAAATGGTCTAATAGTACTCGACGAAATCTTGGTGACTCGTGGCCTCAATATCGCTGGCCAGAGCGGTGCCTCTCAGCGGAAGGAACTATGTTGATAATATCGATATCAGTGGGTTATCTGACTAAGCGTTGGCATTATATGGAATACTAAATGGATAACTAATTAGTAGTAGAGTAGATAAAAACAATGAATAAAATTCACTTGAGAGTTCATGATCATATTTTCATTGTGCGTATTAGATATTTGCAAATGATGGGTGGTATGGAAGACTTAAATATGTAGCAAATGATGGGTGGTAAGGAAGTCTCGGTTATTTGCCAGAACATGGATGAAAAGGAAGTCTTCGTTATGTGGCAAATTATGGGCGTTAAGGGAGTCTGAAGTATGTGTCAAATGATGAATGATTAGGAAGATATAGTTATGTGGCAAAAACATGGATGGTGAGGAAGTCTTCGTCTTTGTCACGGCGTTTAGTCTTCGACTAGACGCCGTGATGTAAGGAGTCAAGAAGTGAGTGCTCAGGACATGGCGCATACCTTACCAACGAGAAAAATGCCCGAATAATAGTCTGAAGAACGTTGTTCCCACACACAAAATCTTCCTGAGTGCCCCCGAAAGGCTACAAAAGCTACGGACAAGATTTGAACCGTAAAGTGATCAAAAATACTCGTTTACATGCCTTTCAGCAAAAAAAAAGTAACACACCCGGAAGTGCTACAAAACGTGACAATCCGCACTGTTCCCATTTGTTTTCAAAAAGACCTCCAGCTCCCTAGCAGAAGGGGAAGGGGAAGAAAGGGATCACCGGCTTAAGAGGTTTTTGGAGTGTAATTGCTGATGTATGATATTAATTTGTGGGTTGTGTGGCAGTTAATAAATGGTCACACGTGTGGTTTAATTTTTAGTGTGGATACCAGAACATTGTTCCTTGCAGCGTGCTCATTGGCTCCGGAGCCATAGCCTCCTCCCTTCGCAAATGAATGTGTTACAAAACTCCAACTGTCTTATGACTTAGCGCATATATTTGTAAAAAACATAGATCCCACTCCGTTTCTAAAAATCCTGGGTGCGCTGCTGAATAGGAGGACGATCTTTGCAAGGGGTGAATAATGGCGCATAAGACGTGTTACAGCAATAAATAACCTGGTGGATAATTGCGCATAAGACGTGTTACAGAAATATGTTACGTGATGAATATAGGCGCCAGTAGTCACCCCTTCACTGTTTGTACTCATATTCGGCGGCGCACTCAGGATTTTTCGCAGCGGGGTGGGGTCTATGTTCATAACATATATATGCGCTAAGGCATAAAAGTCAGTTTGAGTTTTGTAACAAATTCATTTGCAAAGGTACAATGCTGTGCAAATTAGTTCGGACAGTGGTGAAATAATACAATTATTTGCTAAATTTAAGTTTTATTTGCAAAAAACATGTCAATGGTACAAAAGAGGATAAAATTAATAGGAGATATGACCTCCTTTTGCTTTTACAAGCATTTGAACACGATTTGGCATGGATTCGACCAAAGTGGAACATATTTTAGCCAGTTCTTCATCATGATACCAGGCCCTAATTACAGCACTAATTAGCTTTGTCATTTTCGAACAGTCTTCTTTCTGGAGCCTTCGTTTCACTATAGCCCATAGGTTTTCGATGGGATTGATGCCAGGAGAATTTCCAGGCCAGTCTAAAACCTCCAGTCCACTTTCTTCACAGAATGTACGCATTTTACGTGAAGTATGGCATGGTGCGAGATCCTGCTGAAAAATGCCGTCTACATCAGGAAAGTCCCTTCTCATCGTAGGAAGCAAGTGAGTCTCCAATAAAGCCTTGTATTTATCACTGTTCATCATGCCCTCTACACTAATAAGTTTTACTGTACCGTTAGCGCTAAAACTACCCCAAAACATCTTCTTAGGCGGATGTTTGGGCGCTTGTTGAATGTGCTCTGGCCAAAGCGGTTCACCTTTGCTTCGTTTCATGAACTGTGACCTGTAGCCATGTACTTCAAAATGCAATTCGTCTGATAATATTACTTTTTTTCCAATCGTCTGCTGTCCATTGATCATACCTACGTGCCCAGCGAAGACGTTTTGTCTTCATAACAGATGTCAATAACTGTTTATTTAGAGGTTTTCTGGCAAATCTGCCAACCTCAAGGAGCCTTCGTCGGACAGTTGAAGAAGAAATATTTACGCCTGCTGAAGATAAATCTCTCTGAAGGTCTACACTTTTATTTCTGATGAGAACTTTGTTATCGCGAGGTGTTGTCTTGCGTTTTTTTCCGCATCTTCCTCTTCGCAGTGTTGAAGATTCACCAGTGTCTTCCTTTATTTTCAAGATATCGCCAACGGTTGACTTGGTCACTATCATTTTCTCAGAAATCTGTCTAATGCTAAGACCACCATGTTCTTTAAGAGCTACAATAGTTGCACGCTTCTTGGGAGTGATATCCATCATGAAGAGGAGGTGAATACTCCGTCAAAACGAAGTATAACTGAGAACGTTTACAGCAACAACCTTTCTGCACAAGTCCTGGAATAGCACTGATGCGTTTGCTAGAGTGTCTTCACAGCAGACAACAGTTGACAGACACCAATAGAATAATTAGAACAGTTGTCAGACACCACTAGAACACCTATATATCTGGAAAGCAAAAGAACCATTAGTATCATAGCCAAAAAGTTGGACTCATTAGGAAAATTATTCAAAATTTTCCACTGTCCGAACTAATTTGCACAGCACTGTAGGAGGCCATGGCACCGGAGCCACTCCTTCAGTACGTCACTGCTCCTATTCATACTCTAACCAGAACCCGATCACAATAGATCTAAGGCCTCATCACACTCAGGCGTGTTAGGTCTCATTAGTCAGAGCCCTACTACGATAGATATAAGGCCTCATCACACTCAGACGTGTTAGGTCTCATTAGTCAGAGCCCTACTACGATAGATATAAGGCCTCATCACACTCAGGCGTGTTAGGTCTCATTAGTCAGAGCCCTACTACGATAGATATAAGGCCTCATCACACTCAGGCGTGTCAGGTCTCATTAGTCAGAGCCCTACTACGATAGATATAAGGCCTCATCACACTCAGGCGTGTTAGGTCTATTTAGCCAGAGCCCTACTGCGATAGATATAAGGCCTCATCTCACTCAGGCGTGTTAGGTCTCGTTAGTAAGAGCCCTACTACAATATATAAGGCCTCATCACACTCAGGTGCAGTAGCGGATTTAGGGGGGGAGGTGGGCGCCCTCCTCCCATGAAAAATAGTATACATTTACGCCCTTCTCTGACTATCTGACGCCCCCATGACTCACGATTCAATTTTTCATTAATGTCAATCTATATCCAAACATTATCTAAAATAACTGTTCTATAATTATGAATACATGAATTCACTATGTAACATCAAAAATATGCTGTTGGCGTCAACGGAGTTAACTAAACGTTAACTTACACGGTAATGCTAATGAAAGAGTACTCTAGTGGATTCTTCTACAACTGTATGAAATAACCATTCAAAATTCCAAAACTATACAAATTCAACATATATCAACCGAACATTACTTGATATACATAACACGATTTAATAACTTACAATAAATCCATATCGTTCAGCTACTCTCGCTATAGGGCATCCAATCGATACCAGCTATACAAAAAAAATCAAGAAAAGACTACCCGAACAGTCTTCATACGCTTGATAACGATTCATTTGGAACATGCGGACACATGGTAACACCGATATGTCTGGTTCAGAACTGCATAATGCGTTATGGGGTAGATAGATTCTCGTAACGAAGCTACTGCATCCTGAGAAATATGTACATCAACCCGCCAACTACCAAACTATTATACCATACTATTCATATTTATATTATATAAACATGAAATAAATAGATGGGAAACTCAAAACGTTGCCCCAAATCCAACTAACAGGCTTTAACCAAGCATCCAATCGCTAAGAACCCACCAACCAACCACCGAATGAGTCAATTATTACCCAACTAGATATGAATACAAACATTTCCAAAGCGCATCCAACTTTTTGCCTATGGGGTCCCCTACCGCACCATACCCCTCCAGAAATGTGTTATAACAATATGACTACCAGCAACGAATAAATAAATATATTGAACAGCATTTAGTGACCAGGTATGCCCCAATACAGCCATCTAAAGAAGAAAAACATTTAAAAATACAATAACCTTTAATAATTCATATAAATTAAAATGTTCAAAACATAAAACCTACCCAATCTAGTCCCGTCCGCCCACTCCTTCTGGCTGCTAAAACCAGTTCCGGTCCCGCCCGTCTGACTCTGGCAAACCCCCTACCCACCTCTAATTAAGACCTATCATATTCCTTCACTAAAAACATGCTTGGTGCAGGAGTAACTACTAATAGGCTCGTAGCTAGAATAACCGACTGGTAACCAGAATGACAGGCCCGAAGCCAGAATGACAGGCTCTTAGTTAGCGTAACAGGATTGTTGGCAGAATGACCGGTTCGTAGCTATAATGACAGGTCAATAGCCAGAATAACAGGTTCCTAGTCAGATTTACAGACTCGTTGCCAGAATAACCGGCTGGTAGCCAGAATGATAGACCCGTCGCCAGAATAACAGGATCGTATCCAGAATAACAGGCTCGTAGCTAGAATAACTGGCTGGTAGCCAGAATGCTAAGCTCATAGCCAGAATAAAAGGCTAGTAGCCAGAGTAAGAGGCTCGTAGGAAGAACGATCGTCCCGTAGCCAGAATGACAGTCCCGTACACAGAATAACAGGTGCGTAGGCAGAGTAACTGGCTCATAGGCAGGATGACAGGCTCGTAGCCACAATGAGAGGCTCGTAGCCAGAATAACAGGCTCGTAGGCAGAATGACCGGCTCGTAGCCAGATTGACAGGCTTTTAGTCAGAAAAACAGGGTCGTAGGCAGAATGACTGACATGCAACCAGGATGACATGCCCGCAGCCAGAATGACAGGCCGTAGTTAGAATAATAGGCTTGCAGCCGGACTAGCAGGCTCGTAGGCAGAATGACCTGTTCGTAGTCAAAATGACTGGTTGGTAGCAAGAATAACAGGCCCGTTTCAAGAAAGAAAAGCTCGTAGCAAGAATGACAGGCTCGTAGCCAGAAACAAGCTTGTAGGCAGAATGACCGGCCCGTAGCCAGAATGACAGTCTCGTAGCCAGAATTACAGGCTCGTAGCCAGAATCACAGTCTCGTAGCCAGAATGACATGACTGTAGCCAGAATGAGAGCCCCGAAGCCAGAATAAAAGGCTCGTAGCCAGAGTAACAGGCTCGTAGGCAGAATGACCGGCTCGTCACCGGAATGACAGACTCGTAGCCAGAATAACAGCCTCGTAGGAAGAATTACCGGCTCGTAGCCAGAATGACAGGCCCGTAGCCAGACTAATAGACTCGTAGTTAGAGTAACAGACTCGTAGGCAGAATGACCGACTCGCAGACAATATGACAGGCCCGTAGCCAGAATAACAGACTTTTAGACAGGATTTAACTGAATGTGGAAAGCGGAAATGGATTCATTCCTTGTTGGTCACAGACAATGGCGGATAATGGATTTATCACTTGCTGGTCACAGACAATGACGGACAATGAATTCATTCCTTGTTGGTCACAGACAATGGTGAAAATGGATTCATTCCCTGTTGGTCACAGACAATGGCGGACAATGAATTCATTCCTTGTTGATCACAGACAATGGCGGACAATGGATTCATTCCTTGTTGGTCACAGACAATGGCGGACAATGGATTCATTCCTTGTTCAGCCGCAGTGAAACTCAACTCGATTTTGAATCAAGGCTTCCCGTGATCAAAGCTCTGATCTTCTCACATTTAATTTACTGCCCAATCATATGTGGGAAGTGCAAGAAAACGTTGCTCAGTGATATCCAGCGCTGCCTGAATTACACTGCCAAGGTCGCTTAGAACGGAAATTCCAAAAAGAGTGATCACGTGATGCCCTACTAAACAAATTTGGCTGGTTGAAGATAAATGAGCGACTAGACCTTAATGGAGCTATAGGAGTTTACAAAATACAGATCAAGTTATCTTGTCCGAACGGAGTTGTATTTTCCAACAGTAGAGCAGCTCACAATCGATCAACGCAAAACGGACGTGACATTGACACCAAATTCATAAGAACATAGACTGGGACAAGGCGTTTTTAGTCCCAGGCCCAAATATCTCCAACAAATATCCATCTGACGTTAAAGATTTCACCAACGCATCGTCTTTCAGGAAAAAATGCACCACTCTACTGCTCGCTCGTCGGCAGGTCATTGCAGAAAATAAATACCTCCGTAGGTGGATAATATTTACGAGGCTAAAAAAAATGCAGCTAGGAAACACCGGACCCTCACAACATGCGAGGCTCATACGCTTGTTGCTAGGATCATCTCATGTTGTGAGAGGGTTGCGAGCCGTCTAGAGGCACCCAACCCTGTGACGCATGGCGATGGGCTTAAGGGTGTCTCTTGACGGTATCTACCAACTGTCGAGAAACCAAGTGTCCACAAATTGACGCAGTGTCTGAGTTCACTTTTAAATTTCGTTACACCGGCTGGAATGTATTTCGTGAAAATATGTATGGTGTCTATTCATCAGCGCGTAGCCTGGTTTTCCCTAAAGCCACACCGTATTGAACTCACTTGTATCTGGATACTTAGTCGGAAGCAATTCCGTGTAAATTACCCGTATGCTTGTTCCGTACGGCCACACTCGCAATAATAGTACCTTTAACTATTGTTCGTACTCTGCTCTTAACGCTAAATGAGCTGCCATGTACTGTTGTGCTCGAGTACTGCATCTGCAATTTGTACAAGACATTGCGGCAACTGAACATGGAGCTCTTTTTTTCTTGGTACTGCGGTACATCTTTGCGAGTACTGACATGTGAAACTGTGAGAGTTCGTTGACACCTTATGCGACCGATTACGGTTTATTTTCTTCGCCATGCGCCAACATTAGGTGAAGTCAATCCCTGCATCTTACGAAAAGCTCCTGCTTCGGTATTGATACATTTTCGTCATTGTGTATGTATTTGTGTATGTATGTATATGTGTACGTATGTGTTGATAGATGAATATATGTATTTATGTGTACATATAGATGCGGGGGAATAGGGCGATTGATGGTTTTGCTGTCAATGGTGTGGCACTGCAGCCCCTATCATTATTTATTGATCATCAGACTGCAGTGCTTCACTCAGAGTCCGAACTATACCAAGCATTGCAGCCGTGAGTTAATCCGTACGCAGTTGTTTCGCGTGCTGTCTTATGTCTCAGTCATACTCTTATATTCCATTTTGTAACGGTTACATGTAATGAATTTTTGTGATGTGCTGCAGGATGACGAGAAACACCTCTATAGATAGTCTAACGTAAATAAATCCGGACTATATATATATAAATATA
>SDVV010009500.1:0-16677 GCA_016164225.1 Gammarus roeselii | reverse complement strand
GTGTCTGTGCGAGTGAAATACTATGAAATTTCTAATTCGTAACGCGGATGCAACCTTTTGAGACCTCCATCTGATGAGTTTGCAATAGCGAAACGGGTAATGAGTTACATAGTTGTATCCAAACACACGATTTCATTCACCCAGAACTTCATTTCTATTCATTTTACCGACACTGAAACTTGTCGCAGTCATGATGGAATGATGTCACAGCCACGATGGAATGATGTCGCAGCCATGATGGAATGATGTCCCAGTCATGATGGTATGATGTCGCAGCCATTATGGAATGATGTTGCAACCATGATGGAATGATGTCGCAGCCATGATGGAATGATGTCGCAGCCATGATGGAATGATGTCGCAGCTATGATGGAACGATGTCGCAGCCATGATGGAATGATGTCGCAGCCATGATGGAATGATATCGCAGCCATGATGGCATGATGGTAATTGAACAGGAACCTCAGAGTCACGAGACCATTTTGCGAGTATTCTAAATCTTCTTGATTACTGTTTTGAATTATCACGAGGCACTCTGAAATTTTTGAGTAACTTTTCATGGTGAATTTTCATCCTGGATTGTTGCGATATAGATGAGTACGCACGTGATGTTTCTGTAAATAAATAATAATAATGTAATTATATAGTATTCACAAAAGACTTTTTTATACTCTTTACACTTCATTGCTGGTATATTTGAATCTAACATTTCCTGGTGTGCCAAATTTTTGCAAACGATAGTGAGGAAGCGATCCTTCAGAATGCACTATCTCTACGGGAGCAAATATTAGACGTCTTAAAATCAAATTGTTGAAAAAAAAACTACTTTCTGTTAACTGATAGAATTTTGAGAAAACTTGTTCAGTTTGATTTAACATGCAATTAACCATACATTGCCTGCAATTTGAATGAAGGGCTTTTTACTGGGAGTATAGAGGATGGATATACGGGTTCAATTCGATAAGCCACAAAAAACTATTTGAATATTCCGGGAAACTACTGGAATATTTAAAAAAACTCCTAGAACTTTCCAGAAAACTCATGGAATATTCCAGAAAAAAACTTGGGATATTCCAGAAAACTCTTGAAATATTCCAGAAAACTCTTGGAATATTCCAAAAAATTCTTGGAATGTTCAAGCAATGCTGATAATTTTTGCTCGGTGAATATGCTTGCGTGGTAGCTTCTAAATGTGTGTTTTAATGCCTAGGGTGAAGCATGAAGTTATGTCCAGGAATAGACTCGTTACGAGTCAGGGTGGAAACTTAGGGTAAATATTTGGAAGAGTCTTCTTGTATGCGCGCCTTCTCTATACATTTTTTTTACGTCACTAAAATAGTCTATCAGACTCCATTTTCTTCTGTTGTGCCCTCTCGAACTAACAAAAAGAATACCATGTCTCCGTTGTAATCATGTAGATATATATTTTTTCCATGTACGTTGCGTGTGGCAGTTTTCGTCTGCTTCCTGACAAACACGGGGAACAACGTTCTTGGAAACAACGCATTCTGTGCATAGATGTTGCGCCAATGCACAGTATGCACAGCCAGGAAGTGTACAATTGTTCCATTGCCCTCGTTTCTCCGTGTACGCTGCGGTGCGAGGGGACTGACGGATTCTTTGCCAGACGTTTTCGCGCTAAAGGCTAGTATCTGCATTTTCGTGCTATGGGATAATTAATAACTGTATTTACGCGCTGAAGGCTAGTAACTGCATTTTCGTGCTAAAGGATAATTAATAACTGTATTTACGCGCTGAAGGCTAGTAACTGCATTTTCGTGCCAAGGGATAATTAATAACTGTATTTACGCTCTAGGAGCTAGTGACTGTAGTTTTGCGATAAGGGCTAGTAACGGTATTTCCGTGCTAAGGGATAATTAATAACTGTATTTACGCGCTAAGGGCTAATAACTGTAGTTTTGCGATAAGAGCTAGTAACGGTATTTTCGCTCTAAGGGATAATTAATAACTGTATTTACGCGCTAAGGGCTAGTAACTGTAGGTTTGCGATAAGGGCTAGTAACGGTATTTTCGTGCTAAGGGTTAATTAATAACTGTATTTACGCGCCAAGGGCTAGTAACTGTAGTTTTGCGATAAGGGCTAGTAACGGTATTTTCCCTCTAAGGATTGGTAACTGTATTTTCGCGCGAAGAGCTAGTAACTGTGTTTTCCCTCTAAGGGTTGGTAATAACCACGTCTTGCGGAATTGGTCAAAAAAATTACAGCGCCTTGAACAATAAAAATTTCCCCCATCCAAATGCACTGATGAATATATCGGCCAGACAAATTGACAGCTTCCAATTTCAGCTAAAGTTACACACATTATGAAGAATTTTTTGCTGATTCAGGAAATAAGGTCTATTGCGTAAGAAAGAACGTGATACAAAGTTCGTTCAAATTCCTACAACATCAGGCTTGCCATCCCTATACCGAAATTAGAAGCCGAGCAATCACGAGGGATTCATGGATGTGTCGGCAATTAGGAAGAAAA
This sequence comes from Gammarus roeselii, assembly GCA_016164225.1. Lineage (NCBI taxonomy): Eukaryota > Metazoa > Arthropoda > Malacostraca > Amphipoda > Gammaridae > Gammarus > Gammarus roeselii. Next base: position 14,185 of record SDVV010009500.1, on the reverse strand, counting down.
AATTGTCGAAGAAGAACCCTAACGTGAAGATAGGTAATGAGCGCACTCTTCGGGAGAGTTTCGCGACTAATGGCACTGCGAAACTCTTCGTGCCATTACCGTACCCTGGAAGTTGGTTCTCTCAAAGAAGAATGAAGGAACGTGTAAAGCAGCATCTTGGCGAAGAAACATCGTTTAAGTGCAAGAAACGTCTAAGCACAAGAGGGAACAAATCACCCTTTGAGATGAATGGGGACTCAAATCTACTGGAGTCCGTGCTCTTCGACGAGAACATTTGGGAAGAGAGAACCAGCCTACAGCTAGTCAATACCAACGTGCGCTTACCAAAAGATACGACCTGACAGATGATCAAAGTGAAGCAGATGTTAGAGAACGGATTAGGGAGATGAAGGTAAAGAGTAAGAGGTGCGTAAGGGATCCAATGCAGAGCGCGGCAGCTATATAATGGAGGTCAATAACGGTAACAAAACTGAAGTTTGAATTGCCTCTCAGAATTGTTTTGGCTTAGCGGGAAATTGTGATGCCTATGTCGCAGACCTCTGCAAAACAACTCAGTTAGTAGCTTTGCGGGAGACGTGGCTTCATCCCTGGTAGCTTAATTTACCGTCATCTCTGGGAGAAAAGATAGCTTCATTCTCAATTTCCTCTGTCGATGAGACGAGGGGAATCAGGGTGGGGAGGCCCCATGGGGGTTTGATATTCATTTGGCAACAATCTCTGAGCTCACATATAAAAATTAGGCAATACGATCGCAATAGAATCCTGGATCTGAGCGCTACATTTAACGAGACCTCTGTTCTGTTCTTAAATGTTTACTCCCCTGTCAACTCAAGTGAAAAATTTGAGGAATATCTCAGATGCATTGGCCTTCTAAAGGGTATATTGAAGAATAGAGAAGAGCAGCAAGTGTGTATTTTAGGTGATTTTAATGCCTCTCCACACACAAATAGGTTCATTGAGATTGAAAAACTCTTTGCCGAGCATAATGTTGCATTTCATGACACAAGGCTGCTGCCATCTGACACGTACACGCATGTGAATCACGGTTCTCTTTCCACCTCAAGGATCAATCATATTGCTTTGTCCTCGCTGTTATTAGATGCAACAATTTCCTGTCACTTGCTGCCCGATGTTACCTGCACGGATCACCGTGTTTTAGGGGTAACTTTGAGTGTAGAGGGAATGCAGACTCCCAGACAACCTAATTCTCGCGAGGTAAAGACGATTGATTGGAATTTTGATAATAGGGGACTACTGGACAGATTTTTTGCTGAGCTCGATGTCCTGTGGGTGTTGATAACGTAAGATTGAATTATCTGTATGACTGTACGAGGCAGTGTCTATTAATTGCAGGACGGTGTGTTTATGGCAGTAGAAAACCGAGCAAATATAACGTCCCAGGTTGGAATGAACGAGCACGAGTACTGAATTATGCTGTACGAGACGTTGTATTTAATTGGAATATTTCTATAAGGCCACGGGGAGGTCAACTTGCAGTAGCAATAAGGATCGCAAAGTCACGGTTTCGTAGAGAACTCGCGTTTTTGAGAGAGAACGAGCAACAGTTGCGTGCCCAGGCTCTTCTAGCAAAATTGCGAGAAGGTAAATGTAAAGATTTCTGGGAAGAAATTCGGTCACTTAATCCTAAAAATGAAGCACTTCCACTCGCGGTGGCGGGCGTAACTGGGAAAGCAAACATTGCAAGGGTCTGGGGGGAGCATTTCCAGCACATTGCTAATTCTGTTGACACGGAAGAGAATAGAGGATGGGTGCAAAACGCCCTCGATAACGTTCTTGCTGTTAACGAAATGGTTTCTGTGGCAGAGGTTAGGAGCATTGTCAAAGGCCTCAGAAATAATAGAGCTGTTGGAAATGAGGACATACCGAGTGATGTGTCCAAGAATGCTTCCCACAGACTGACTGCAGTGCTTGCTCTCTTATTTTCATTTTCTAGCTGCATTCATTTAGCGGAGCTACCAAGAGAGGTAATGCATGTAACTGTGATTCCTCTTCTGAAATGTAAAACGAAGGACCCTTCTGATATAAATATTTATCGCCTCATTGCTATTGCCACGTTAATTTCCAAGGTTCTTGAGCTGGTTATTCCTGCAAGATTACAAACAATTTTGTCTACCGCAAACAGTCAGTTTGAATTCAAGGAGGGCCATGGAACTGAAACGGCGATATTCGCAGTGAAACAAACTGTTGAGTATTCCAGATGTAGAGACTCGCCTGTTTTTCTGTGTTTTTTTTAGATGCGAAGAAAGCTTTTGATAGAGTAAACCATTGGACTTTGTTCGAAAAGTTAATTGAGAGAGGAGCCCCTCTTCATATTGTGCACTTGCTTGTATTTTGGTACAGGGAACAGGAATTCTTAGTGCGATGGGGTAGTTCGAAATCGGCCACTTATCATTGTAAAAACGGAATTTGACAGGGAGTTCAGCTATCGCCACTGTTGTATGATGTGTATACTGATGAGTTGGATTACCTTCTAAGTAGAGAAAACCAAGGGTGCCATGTCGCCGACTGCTGTGTTAACAATCTTAGTTATGCAGATGATATGGTGTTGTTAGCACCGACTCTTTCAGCATTGCAAACGCTTCTTGATATCTGTAATAACACTGCAAAAGCTATATGTATACTAGTTAGACCGAAGGGTCCTACTTACTACCTATCGACTGAGATAAAACTAGGCGGTGTTGCACTGGATTATGTGGATGAATTTCAATACCTAGGGCTCATCATCACAGCAAATTGTATTGATGACAAGGATGTTGCAAAGCAAACAAGGCGGCAAAATGTAGTTGGTAACATGCTGATACGAAAATTCTTGTTTGCACCAAAGGAAACTGAAATCCAGCTCCTCAAATCATATTGTTACCCGATTTATTGTAATGAACTGTGGAGAAAATACTTTCAATATAGCGTGAGGAAATTGACAGTGAGTTATGACACAATTAGACGGCTGATGCAGGTCCCTCGCTCGACGTCAGCGAGCACGGTTTTTGCTGAAAACCAATCAGATCACATGAAGGTACTGTTCCGTAGAGCGGCACACAGCCTTATGACTCGTGTTATGGACTCCCCAAATGAAATCCTCGCTGCAATCTGCTCTGGTTATACGCTCGCTGCCTTGTCATTGTTAAGGCGATGGAGAGGATTACTATACACATAGGCAGGATAGCGTTGTATGCCGTAACTTGTTCTTAGTTGTGTGGGGTAATTTTATAACTTTATTCACACTGTATCTCATGAATAAGATGTCTCAATTGTAATACTATGCCCATGTTGGTTGTTAATAAAGCTTTCATTATTATTATTAATACTATTATTATTCTTATTATTATTATCATTATTATTATTATTATTACTATTATTATTATTATTATTATTATTATTATTATTATCATTATTATTACCCAGCCCTGGGAACTAGAGGCACCCCCTGAATATTCATTCCCAGCCCAGCTAATTGTGAATGCAAACACTGTCTATCTGATAACAAGCTTTGTTTGTGTTACCGCTCTTGGCTTCACTGATCTTGGGAGCTGCTATGGAACAGTCCCGGATGACGTAATGTTACGGGGCATTGCGGGTATGTACAAGTTAAAACATTTGACCAACATAATCGTTCTATGCCCTCAAGATGAAAAGGCTCTGCCATAATTGAATGTGCGTTGCTTTACAATGTGTTTCAGTGAAAAACTGAACTGTTCGTAGCTATTGCTATTTGTTCTACGTTCGTTCATCTAATTTGAAAGCTGCAATGAACACACATGCAGTTCATATCAATTAACATATCTCGTATATTAATTCTCAACAATTCAATGTATTTTTTAAGTTTAATCGCAGCTTATGCAATTGATAACTGTAGGTATTTCTTTTACACGTACACTTTGTTGACTACCCCTACCACCGAAAGAATATTACCAAAAGAATAGAATTAATTCTAGTTTATGTGGCACTATTGTTGGTCCTGATTTAGTACTCTCTAAGCCCTCGAAACTTCGAACGAGTCGATGAACAAATGAAAGAGCGACCGCTGAAGAAATCATCTGATGGCTCGGAGTTTCAAGGAATATTGACAATACATGCAATAGCAATCTAAAAATTTGATGCCGAGATAACTCAGAAGTTATTTTAGGCACACATGATTTCAGTGTAAAATAACTATATTTGAACGTGCAACGTGTGTGGACAATGGGTATACGATGTTTGAACGTGCAACGGGTGTGGATAATGGGTATACGATGTTTGAACGTGCACCGTGTGTGGATAATGGGTATACAGATCAACGGAAACGGAACCGCCGGTAGTGGTAAAGGTACTTGCCCGGAAAATTGATTTGAATCAAACGGATAGAATAAAATGCATCGAGTATTTGTCGTACGAGTCTTATTGTAGAATGCGATATTTATTTGGAGACGCGCAAGCTCTGTTTATGAAAGTATTTGACGGGATACAGACTGAACTCAAGTAGAGAGCTCAGTGCAGCTCTGTTCTGTTTAGATGATTACGACTCATATTAGGACTTTTTGATTTGTTAGGACATTTGTCAAAGAACGTATCGGTTACTGCACTTCACTTGGAGAGCTTAGAAAATACATTTTCACCGGTACCTTAAAAATACTGCCTGTAACACAGCCGGTCTTGCCCGTCAATGGTTGTATATCATCAATGGGGTGTCAGTTCCATAGACGAAAAATGATAAAGAGTTATCATCTGGATAGAAAACGTCAGAAGAGTTGGAAGACACAATCATCTTCTTTCTCCTGTCAGTAAGCTACATAAAGGAGTACTTCATGGGTCGATCCTTGGACCTTTGCTTATAACTTGTCTATATTAATGAAATTGTCAACACCAGCGACAGGTTGTCCTTTGTTCTTTATGCAGTAATTACAACTGTGTATTCGACACAAAAATCTTTGTTGATATTACTACTAATAAGAATAATCAACAGGTCCACATTTCAGCCTGTTTACATCAAACAAGTCGACGTCAAAAGGGCGACATGACTCAAGTTTAAATATTTTTTAGGTGGAAGTCACCCTATCCCAACACACACCTCGAATTGAAAGGTGAACCAATAATTGTAAGACATGTTCTGTGCCAAATTAACACTTTGTGGTGTCTGACCACCTAAATGATAGCTTGAACGCTACTGCTTATGAAATTCTGTATTGACACCTGGCAGAAAATCTTTCTTTGTTAGATTCGGTGTTATAAACCGTTGCGAAAAAAAAAAATCCCGATGTTATTCGAACGGATACAAGTTGTGTCTTTGATAATTAATTATTCCGTAAAATGATAAACATTTTGAAGTCAAGTAATCATTTTTGAAGGTCAAATTAAAGATTTATTTCCATTGTTACATTGTTCGATTAGATTAGATTAAGGTGGTCCATCTTCAAGCTGAACGACCTTTGAGTAGCCCTGTCAATACCTTTTTGGATTAAAAAAATTAATTCAAATATCATTCAATAATCCAGCTTCGTTTGAGTAATCTTTCTGATGACCTTTTCTAATACAGCGGACACATTTTGTTTTAATGCTGTTCGTATAAACGTTGTAATGAAAACAAACCATCATGAGACCCTATAACACGGCCATGGAGTGTATTTTACAAGTTTGATTTTCAACTTCGTCAACCGAAAACAAGAATTGATTAGTTTAGATTAGCAGGCTCCATCACCACCGCAATTCTACTGTCAGTTTAATGAGCATCCCTGTTACGCGTTTCGAGTTATAGAATATATCGTGCTTCTCGACTCAGTCTAGGTGTATGTTTGATGCATAAGGTAGTCAGGTGTAGAGCCGTATAAACTCATGGTAGTCAGAGTGTGACGTGGAGCACCTCGAATTAGTCGCAGATGTAGTCCCCATCGACTGTTAGTCAAGCTGACTAATTACAACGGAACTGGATTGATACAGCTTAGCGAACTCCTCATCATGAGAAACATTAGTTCATCAAGCATTCGATTCAATAAGACCGACAGATGAACGACTTTGTGAGGTAACCAAAGAAAAGATCTGAGTAAGTTCCTATGATTTCTTGGTTGTGTTTCATGTATTATTATTTTTTCCTCATTAGGAGCAAGGACTAGACTCATACAATCAAAAATTTATTTATACAAATAACATTTCTACAGCTTTCATACATTTTGTTATCAATAATACCTAAACAACGATAGCGTCGTTGAAGGAAAACTTCAAATCGCTCATTAAATATCACAATGCCTACCGAATCTCTTTCGTTGACTGGTGCCGACCTCTCTGTTGTAAACACAACTATGAAATAAAATGAATGCATTCCGAGTACACTTCAAGAACTCAAATATTACCCGTTGTGCGCTCATTATAGATATTATAAATCAAGAAGTAATCAGTAAAAATTCCATTTCATATGAAGTAAACTGTGTTATAAATGACATTGCGTCCATCCTTCCATTAGTGTAATGGCTGGAGCTGGCCATCCACGAAACCCGAGTGAGCAGGGCAAAAAACGCTTAAAAGATCTATAAAGAAAACTGATGTGAATCAGTAAGCTGCTTACGACTGCCCTAGTTAGGCAAGAACGCATGCCCAGTTGGTTTGAGCAGGAAATGGTTTGAATAGGGGTTGGTTTGAGCAGGTGATTGTTAGAGCAAGGGGGTTAGAACATGTACTGTTTTCATAATGAGCTGGTTAGAGCGGGGGCTAGTTTGAGCATGTCTGGTTTCAGCATGGCTGATTTGAGCATGTCTGGTTGGAGCATGGCTGGTTTGAGCATGGCTGGTTTGAGCAAGGCTGGTTTGAACATAGGCTAGTGTGAGCATGTTATGGTATCAGTATAGCTGGTTTGAGCATGACTATTTTGAGCATAGCTGGTTTGAGCATGGCTGGTTTGTACATGGCTAGCTAGAGTTTGACTGGTTTGAAAATGGGCTGGATTAAGCATGGGCTGATTTGAGCATGGGCTGGTTTAAACATGGGCTGGTTTGACCCTGCGCTGGTTTGAGCATGAGCTGGGTTTGAGCATGGGCTGTTTGAGCTCTCATCACTCCCTTCACTAGTCTCCCATCATCTATCCTCTCCATGTGTCAGAACCACCTTAGTATCTAAGTCTTCCATTTATCGCTCTCGCTTCCCACGTCTCAGACCAGTAAAAACCCATTGGGAACCATTGTGCTCCACGGGACACGTATATACAGAGCTGACCAAATGTGGCACTGCTCACACACCCCCCTCCCCACTTCCCCAAAATGGCGCTCGGCTCGCTATCTTCTTGGGCCACTGTAATTCCTCCGTGGCCGTTGCTCACAGCTGAGTAATCAGGGTTTATGATATGTGGAGAGACATGTCATCTTTTAGTGCTCTGCGTTGTTTTCTGTCTGCCATTTCTCTTCTTTGAGCTATGCGTTCCTAAATACTTCGTCCATTGCTGATTGCGCCGCATTTTATGGCCATATCTAAGTATATCGGCAGTATATGCTTGCCATGAAGTAGCTACCGGAGCTTGCCTGGGAACAAATTTTCATACCCCACTTGTACACCAGCGTTACAAAACCTGGAAACAAATTCATATGATCGGTATTATGTTATTTTTGTTATGGTGTTGATAGTGAAATTCCACATTGGCAAAAATATATGATCTACGTGCTGAGAAGGCTTAATCGACATTTCATCCGAATTTTGAAGTGTCGAGGTTTAGTAGCCATCTACACCTTTTCCCGTTTTATACCACACTGCGACAGTTTATAGCGACGGTTTTCACATGACATGCACCTTTTCTTGTTTTAATATCACACTCCTTCTAAATGTTTAATTAACGTTCAATGTTCACGACGTTGTGTTAATTAATTTAAAATCCAATCAGTATTTTGTAACACCCGAGTACTATCTGAAGACTACAATTCACATATCTTCATCACTTCTCTGTAATCATCGTCAAAGCTTCAAAATATAACGATTATGTGCAAAATATAACGACATTCATTAAGAATATAAGGGGAAATTTCATAAATGATTACGGGGAAAAAAGGTCGAAACATTTTGAAACCGAGGCTATGTTCTGCTTGATTGTCTTTATATTTTGATGAACGTCATTAAATTCTGAACGTGTTTTTTATATTTTGTGTTAGTGTTAGAGCAGCTGCAAATGTATCTTAGCTTAATGCCGAGTGATCGCCATGGATGACATATGGTGTGCACCTTTTCTCGTGTTATAACCTCACTGCGATAATTTATAGCGACAATTTCAATAAGAAATTAACGTTCTATAATCCAATGCAACTACTCGCTGTTAAACAAATTCAAAATTCACAAACAAACGATCAAAATATAAAAACATGTTCAGAATCTAGTGACACATTTCAAATATAGCAATAACGAAGCAGAAGATATGAACGTTTTCAAAATGTGTTCAATTTTTTCAGGGTCTTTTACATTTACAGCAGCTTGGCTGCCACAGCAACAACAACGCGTCGTCGTGGCATTAGACGAATAGACTATACGGGCGCCGGTAGTAGGCTATCTTCAACTATTACCAATCGAAACAACACTTCCTCGCAGATGTTCCACAGTTTACATTGCCTGTGACGTTTGATTTCACGCGCTCGGTGGTAATTTTCCGACAAAGGAAACGACGTATAAGAAATAATGTTTACTATATTATTTATTCTATAATATGTGACTCTTTATATATATCATTATAGTATACTCCGCTGTCAATATTCTCCATGAAATGTATGCAGTAAATTCAGAGCCTCCTATTCCAGCGTCAAAAATTCGATTGGAACTCAGCTCGGAAATTCAAATAAGATTTCATAGAATTCCGCCAAGATTTCCAAGTATTTCTCCAGATAACGACTCGGCTTCCGCTGCATACCTCGCATGGCATGAGAGAGTCCAATATATATGGTGTTAATTGAAGGGCTGATCAGCTGAACAACATCAGCTGTTCAATGTTATTTCTACAAGAAGCCGAATGCAGTTGTACAACTCTGTTTCTCAGTCGTTCAATTAACATTGACAACGTCGAGCGACTCGATTCCTAATTACAAATGTTACCCGTCTTTGATTCACGAGTCACGCAAGTCGTGAGTCATGCTCTCAATGCTGTGATTCACGAGTTACGTAAGTCGTGAGTCACGCTCTCAGTGCTGGGGTTCATGAGTCACGTAAGTCGTGAGTCACGCTTTCAATGCTGAGATTCACGAGTCACGCAAGTCATGAGTCATGCTCTCAATGCTGTGATTCACGAGTCACGTAAGTCGTGAGTCACGCTTCCAATGCTATGATTCACAAGTCACGTAAGTCGTGAGTCACGCTCTCAATGCTGTGATTCACGAGTCACACAAGTCGTGAGTCATGCTCTCAATGCTGAGATTCACGAGTCACGTAAGTCGTGAGTCACGCTCTCAATGCTGTGACTCACGAGTCACGCAAGTCGTGAGTCTTGCTCATAATGCTGAATCATTTCATTATTCTGAATGAAATTATGACCCATGAATTAAATGATTAGCTCAAGCTCTGTATGTAGAATACAAACCTGCGGCTAACACGTTTATTGTTCGGGTGAATATTTTGCTACCAAATTATACCATTCGCTCTTTTGGGTCGTGTTTGTTTGACGGAAAAAAAATGAAATTTAGGCTCATGCAAGCTGATGTTTTTTTTTGTGAATTTTTAATTTCCTCTCTAACAAATTATTATACTACAATATGAGGATAAGATCAGCAGCAATCTATCCTCAGTTTCTTAATGTTTAAATATCATGAAATATTACCTGTAACAATACATAATTATCATATGGACACAACGCACAGTTTTAAAATGAAAAAAAGTAAATCATCTCATTGTTATTTTGTGTCTCCTCAATTGGGATGGAAAAGAAGCAGCTATTACATTGGTTCCAGCTATTGATCAAAACTAAACATGTACAATTAAATAAATAGTTGATCCAGTATTTCTACTGTATAATCTAAATTAGAGCGTTTGCATCTCACTGCTTTCCTTCCTCGTAACTCAAAATAGTTTCTTATTTACGGTTGCATTATGAACATATTTTTCAGTAACCGGATTACTTGCTATGACAGAGACCCGGGTTGAAAAAATGCAGAATAAATTTAATCATGAAATATTAAGGCATTGATTTGTAAATTTATTGATATATTCAATACACACGTAATTTTTTATTACTACTGCACGAAAACTGTTACTTACTACCTTACGTAAAAAAATGTATCCTGCATGCGTACATAATTATTTTAAGAAATGATGAAGGTATCAATAACATTGATTAATATTTACCATACAAAGTTTATATGATTATTCAGTACATAACCACATTATGTTATTCCAAACGAGGAATCATTTTCAAATGCGATATAAACCCAAAAGTGGTATCAAATGGTTATAATTTACATATTAATTTTGAACAATAGTAGTATATATACGTTCAAAACGCGGATGTGAAGGAATTAGATGAGAATAAATAGAGTTACTTCTCAGTCTAGGGAGTTTGCATCCCACATTTCACGGACTGCCGGAGTCAGCGGGCAGAAGGCGGACAACGCGAAGGCGGGTGATGCAAAGGCTTGCAACCTAGATTGGCAGTTTTTATAATTTGAACGTTTAATTTTTTTTTTGTATTTAATTATTTATTGTATTTGTATATATGTTTTTTCTTCTTTGGATGGTTCTATTGGGGTACGTTCGGGCACTAACTGTTGCTCGTTATATATATTTTTACGATTTCTGGTGGGTGCGGTAGAGGAACCCCCTAGGCAGAAAGTTGGATGCGCTCCTGGAAAATTAGGTGAGTCTGCTCTTGCCTGTTCTTTGTCACATAAATTTGTTTCCGTGGCATGTTTGATTCGTTGGGAGTGCATGTATCGTAACATATTCTTTGATAGTTTATTGTTTCTATATATTTTTTCCGTGGACATATATGTTTGTATTCTTATCTAATTGAGAGTAGAATTGAATCAGACAATGGTTGATTGATGGATTCGTAGCGGTTGGGATTGGGATATTTTGTCTATTCTGTTCATTTATCACTATATATACTGTTAATAGGATTAGTGTGGTAGGAAGGTCTTATAACTCAATTTGCAGCCTTAGTGTGCGATCGACTTTGTATGGTACCAACCTGGTATTGAATTTTTGGCAATGTTTTGTGTTTTCCATCTATTTATTTTATATGTATATAATATCTATAGGAATAGTATGAATTATTAGTCATGTAGTTGGCGAGTTGATGTTCGTATTTTGGCTTGATGCAACATCTGCAAAGAGAATCTATCTACAACATATTGCATTACCTAGGTTTTTGACCAGATATATCGGTATTACATTTACGCGGTTTTCCAATAGCGAGAGTAGCTGAACGATATGGATTCATTGTAGGTTATTAAATTGTGTTATGTATACTTTGTAATGACCGGTTGATTTATGTTGATTTGTATAGGATTTTTATGATATTTTAGGTTTGCATCTTCCACATTATTTCAGACACAATTGGTAGGTTATTGCAGCATTTTGGTATTTTATATGTATATCGCTCGAATATCACATGAACGTACGTATGCAGGTCTATAGATGTACATACGTATATACATACGTACGCAGTTGATCGTCAAAGCAAGTGATGATAGGCCTAAAGATTTGCAAAAAGACTGCAATCGCATTATGATAGCAAGCTGTATGGCGTGATTGGAGTCAGTGTTACGTGGAGGACAAGCGAAGACGGACGGATCATCCTCAAATAGACAACAATGAATGTTCAGGTGGCAAGAATTAGCTTACGTGTTTTGGAAGAAGAAATCTCCGAAGATGATATGAGTCGGATCGAACAAATATTGACTAATGTTGAAAATACCAGTTATCTCAAAATGGGTAAAACAAGAATCATATGAGTGGGAGATAACATTCATAAACGGATGAAGGAAAAAGGAAGTCGGCTTTGGGTAATTGACGTCGACAGGTATCAGTCGTATGTAACAAAGTTCAAGGGAAATAAGAAAGCAACTCTCGAAATTTATATGATCCGAGAGGAAAATTATCATGACAGTAATAAAGCTGAGGTATTGGGCAACGGATGCTTCCTAAGAACCAAAGAAAATTTGGAACGTATGCAAGAATTCCTCATTGATGAAGAACAAAATGACATTGAATTTGAGACGCTTCGAATAATTAGGGTTCAAGAAGAAGAAGAACTACATTTGTGGACTCAAGGGCACGGAACATCTTTCGGTATTCGCAACAAAGATATGCTGGATTATTTGATAGATTTTGAGAGGAAACTGAAACACATTGATGCTGGGTATGGGTGGCTGTATGAGTCATGCTGTAATCGAAAAAAAACAGTTAGATGTCATTGATGATGTCAGCAAGATCTGTAATTAGTACTAATAACTAATAATGAAACTACGTAAATCCTAAATCAATTGTTTATAATATCCTAAAACTCAAAGGTTAAGCGATGAATTGCATACATTGTGTCAGACGGTAGTAACATCGAAATTGTCGAAGTCGGTAGAAGAATATGTTTCAAGGGGTGCAACGCTACCCATAAACATATCACGAGGTGAATGATCTAGATGTGTGACAGAATAGTGAGTTATAAATCATAGTCCGATCAGATTATACTCAGTCAATATTGGGATTCTGCTGTGGAAGGATGGGTTATAGCTTGAGTCGTCGATTATTCGAAAGTAATGGGGTGATGGGGGTTTGTAAAATTTGCCAGGAATAAATAAAATTGAATAAACATAAATCCAGAAGTAATGTATGGAGACATTTGAAACGAAGTCATCGTGAAGAGTATGAAAATTATAGGAAAGAAAAAAGGGCAACTCAACTATATTGAAGTAAACGTGGTAGACCAAGTATGAGATGAAGTGTCCGTTTGTATGATGATGGAAACAAATAAAAATTACTTGTAACATTTAATCCATCTAAGATTGAAAATCTGTCCGTTCTGATAACATATTTGACTCGAGATTGACCCATGGAGTAGAAATAATTAGGTGCAAATTTTATAATTTATCGTATGGAGGGGGGCTCATATGTGTATAACAATGACTGAAACCCATACATAAGGCTAGGTTAGGTTAGGTTAGGTAATCTAACCTCTCTGGTAACATATATGAGACGAGATTGACCGCGAAGTAGAAATAAATAGGTGCAAGTTTTATAAAGAACCGTTTGGAGGGGGGTTCATATGTATATATCAATGACTGAAAATCGTACATAAGGTTAGGTTAGTTACCTTATATAATGTCAGGTTAGGTTGGTTAGGTTTTTGATGGGTGTGAATAACATGTGGTAGTGATTTAGAATTGTATCAAATCAGAAAATTAAAAATTCGTATGAAAAAATATAACATTCAAACAGTGATGAAATTATTTATCTTGTGACAAAAGCGAGGGATATTGTTCTATGGGTTAGGTTAGGTTAGGTTGGAAGTGTATGGTAACCCTTTTGCACAAAATGTGTGTAAATGCCCACATTAAACCGACATCAACCGTGAATATGCCTACATTATACCAGCATATGCCGGCATCAAACCATGAATAGGCCTATATTACGCAAGCTTATGCCGGCATATGCCGGTATGAAACCATGAATACGCGTACAAAAGCGTGATGTGAGTACGTGGTCTATGATTATATAGAAAAAAGCTACGTAAAATAGACCCATGTGAAGGGGTTTGATATGTACACCGCACAAAATAATGACTAAATATCATTTATAACCATCAAACTTATATATAAAAAATATAATTATTGGTTAAGTTGGTTAGGATGACTGTATCTTTGAACCTAATATCGCATATAACTGATCCACATTTAAAAAACTTGCAACAAATGAAGTGAATTTGTTCTATTGGAACCTACATGCTGAGTCTCATCATGGTATGTAATGAAGATTTTTATAAAATTCTGGAATCAAATCATCTGCAAAAAGATATTTGCTGGATAAAAATTAGAGAAGTGTATTCAAACTGCTAATAATATGTTAAATATACAGCCCTAGTCGAGAGGTTCATACATATCAATACCATACATAAACATCAAACTTGAATGAAACTACAAAACTATTGGATACAATAGGTTATGTTGGGTATTAATGCATCTGGCAGTGTATGGCAACCTTTTTTGCATTTTATTGGTATTTGATCTATGTTGTCGTACATTGATAT